>WAAB01023158.1:0-12406 GCA_013389865.1 Piaya cayana
TGATTTTAAAGGCTTTTATTTTGAGAAACTTATGTAATCAACTCAGAAGTCTGAGAAAAACATAAACCAGAACACCTAGAGTCTCTCTACTCCAGACAAGTGGGACAGAGAGGTCACGCCGAGATGTAAGCACATAATACACTGAGATAAACAGGCTTACACCGACAGCCCTGTTATCTTCCCTATGCTAGCGAGTCCACCTACAACGATGCAAAGAGCTTGCCTTGCAGGAACAGCTTGGGGGAGCAACCCCAAGACTAGCAAGGGACGGGCAGCAAAGTGCAAAGCCCTCTGCTACCCAGTCTGTGATCTGCCCAAAAGCAACATCTTGCATCTCAAGTGACAGGGGACAGGACAAGAGGGAATGGCCTCAAGCTTCACCAGGGGAGGTTTAGGCTGAACATTAGGAAAAAATTTTTACAGAAAGGGTCACTGGGCACTGGCAGAGGCTGCCCAGGGAGGGGGTTGAGTCACCTTCCTTGGAGGGGTTTAAGGCATGGGTGGACGAGGTGCCGAGGGACATGGTTTAGTGTTTGATGGGAATGGTTGGACTCGATGATCCAGTGGGTGTCTTCCAGCCTGGTTGTTCTATGATTCTATGATCTCTGAAGAGCTAAAGGTAAGCTAGTAATATGTTCAAGAATTTGAGTGCAAGTGACTAGATGAATACGCTCTTCCAGCACTTCCAAAAGGCCAAGCTAGGAGGGTTCTACCCAAGAAACACTTCTGGCAGTATAAACACAAACACCCCAGTCAACAGAAAGGCACCTCAGCCTAAGCCAGGATAGCAGGGGAGAGGAAAGCAAGCCAGGTTCTGCTGTCCCCAGCTTCAGAAACACAAGGCTGCTTGAGCTCATTTGTCTTCCTACACACATACTGGCCACAATGCACTAGTGGCAACCACTCACCTTCCTTAGAAACAGGTGGTTGCCAGTGCAAATAGGAACTGAGCTGCTGTTAGGAACGCAGCCGTACTAAAACACATACAATGCATTTTTCACTTTTACAGAACATTAAACAATCTCAAGACTTTCATAACCCTTATTAATTTTGATTTCCCTTGGAGACTGCAATTCGTTGTCTGAGAAACAGTGGGACAAATGAAGAGAAAACTTAAAATGTAAAGTTAAAGGAGAGAGAAACAAAAGTTCCATCCTGGATTAAGGGAGAGGATGCAGCCACACAGAAGCACTGAGCAATGAGCAGATGAGAGAGGTCAGATTACTGGTCCTTACAGTAGGTCTGAAGTCCTCACAGTGAAAGGCAATAAAACTGAGCCCTATCAGATCATGTTCTTCACTTCCAAGGTCCGAGACAAATTTTGGAGAAACCCTAAGCCAACCCTAAGAAGAAAAACTAGCATGAAACACATTCTACACTGCATTTTTTAATCTTGTACAGATTTCCAATTGCATAAAGGCATTTTGCTATTACTAAGTATGCCTCTTAATGACATATTTACATGCTTCATGCTAAAATAAGAACTAACCAAAACATCTGCATTTTTAATGAAAAAAATTATTGACCCAGTTTTTATCACACAATCTGCTTGAATCCTCCAGGCTTTTAAAAAAATATTGTGCTTTCTGAAGTTGTTTAATTTTACATTCAATTTGGCTGGGGTTTTTTTTCCCCTCTCCTTTCCGGCAGCCCTCCTTTCCACTGCTTTTCTTTAAAAGGAATTGGATGATGTGATAAATGCAAAAACCCAAACAAAATTTCAACCTGAAATTCACTTGAGTCATCAAAGATTTTGTTAAAAGAAATGGTTTATAACCACTTTTGTAAGTTATCTTGAAATGTTTTCTCTGTGTCTCTCTATAAATATACACACACTATATATAGCACAGAACATATGGTTGAAGGTACCTCCTTTTCATAGCTCCGCCTCTGCAGTACCATCTTCACAGGTTCACTCCATCACCACTGAAAATCACAGCAACATATGAAATCACACAAGATTCCTGAAGAGTGAACACTGAATGCAACTATCAGAGACATCCGTGCTGTCTTGGACAGTCCTTCCCCGCTGGTAAAAGACATTCTTTCATCCTGACAATCTGATAAGGGAAAGGCTTCAAGAACTGATATTCCAGGGAGTACAAAGCTGTGTTACACTCTCTATTTATCAGTTAATTTGCCCGGAAGGTAGTTTCTCATCTTAAAGGGCTTTGCAGAGGTAAGTTTAAGTTCCTGCTTTGTTTTAGATGATACACTTGATTCGTTCTGTGCAAACAGAAGCACAACGCCAATGGCAGGAATACAAATGCCACAGGTTCTTTCTTGAATCAGACACAGGGAGCATCTAAAGAAGCAATAAAGGCAGCGACTGCATTATCAGCACTCTCCAGGAGTAGATATTTTAGAGCCCACCTTTCAAGGAATTAAGTAGGAATCAACATTTATCAAATGCTGTTGTTAATGACGGCATTTTCAGCCTGTTAGCCTCTAAAAAGGAACAAAGCTGGGAGTTGATCCAGAACACAGGTTCTGAGAGGTGGCTGAAATTTCTTCAGCCAAACTGGTTTTCTCAAAGGATCATAACTGAAAGCAAGAGAAAGCAGAAAGGAGGAGGAGCAGAAAACAAGATGATCTTTGTTCTCCTAAGAAAGGAATTTCAGCAAGGGCTCATAATTTCTGAGAAAGGAATTACTAAGCCCAGAGGACTTCAGGGCAAATGGCATGATTACCACAACCAGTCACTCTAATGTAGGTTATATTCCAACCTTAGTATTTGGCAAAATTAAGATAAGTAAGGTTGACTTTCAAGTTAATCTTCATACATTGAAACAACTGTTCTGTATAACCCTGGTCAAACCCGACCGTTATGAGGTGTGAATGTTCTGCTTTCTGTTAATAAACATCCTACACAGAGTTAGTCCCAAATGGAAGAAATGAAGTACCACGAGACTGTTGTTCTGAGGAAAACAAATCTAAAGAGGCCAGTGGAAGCCTCAGTGAGATCTGTTGTCAACCTTTACACATACAGCACATGGACAGACAGTAACCCCCAGCTGACCCCCAACACTTCACCTGGGGGTTAAACTTTGAATATTTAATTCATACAACATCAGTGGTTTTCCCCTAGACGCCCACGTCAGGAGATCAGGAACTTGCTGCACGACTGAGCAGGAACTGCAGCCCATGTTGACAGAGAGAGATGCTCCTTGCACTCTCATGATCTATGTTTTTCCAGAGAGGAGGAAAATAGGGCACCGTTCCCTCCAAGCAGACTATGTTTATAGTGCATGAAATTAAAACACAGACATTGTCCTTCCTTCATTTGGTAATTTCTCAGCTTCAGGGGGAACTATATAGTCATCAGCCAAACATAATAGCATGATCTGTTCTTAACTTGCTAAATTTAAAACACAAATGCTTGCTGAAAGTGTTTGCGTA
The DNA here is from genome assembly GCA_013389865.1 of Piaya cayana. Taxonomy (NCBI): domain Eukaryota; kingdom Metazoa; phylum Chordata; class Aves; order Cuculiformes; family Coccyzidae; genus Piaya; species Piaya cayana. The sequence goes on from WAAB01023158.1 coordinate 3,400, forward strand.
GATCATATAGAATCTCCTCCTTAAAACAGTTGCTTGCTGTGACTCAAATTACAGCTGTTCTTGGAGTTGGGGGGTTTTGCCATAAGTTGTCCACTTTACTGGAGTAAAATTATTTTAAAAAAAAAGTATCTGCTTCTTCCACCCTGACTCAGGGGGTGTTTACCTTGTGTAACACAATGAGTTTGATGGGACAGACCGAGACAGAATGAAGAGTTGGTTGTGCTGGACTCCAATACAACTTAACGTGAATGAAAATCAAAACAGTCACAGCTGGATTTCGGTTCATGCCTCATTCAACACTAGTCAAGCACAAACTGCAATGGGGTTTTATGTAGGCTATAAAAATTCAAATTGTTTTTGTACTGTGACTTCATCATACTGAATATTTAATACTTATAGATGAACTTCAGGTAAACACTCATGAAAGATACATACGTTTTCTATTACTGTTCAAGAATGGGAGACGTTCCGGGGTGCATCGCTGCACAAGTGAGCTTCTGAAAAATTAATAAATGATAAAAATGTGTCTGGCTAGGCTACACCTGAGTTCAATATAGTTATGAGTATTATTTTTGCAAGAGTCTTAGACATTTAATTTGAAATATGAAAAGTTGAATTTGTAGGCCTGAAAAATCTGAAACGTAGTTTCATATATTTCCATTTTCACCTTTTTCATATATATTTCCATTTGCTTTTGTGGTATAAAAAAAACCACAGGTGCTCTTCTGACATTCTACAAAGGGCACTCATGGCGATCAAATAGAATGATGCAATAAACTATAAATCTTAGTTCAAATATTTGACTTCAACTTCCTGAACTTGGAGATCCAGAAAGACAAACCATAACTGGCCTGGATATACTGCACCTATTTTTATGGCTTCACCACAGTAAAATCATCGGCCCTCCCAAGCACATGAGGTTTCCGGATACACTGAAAATAAGAGCATTACAATATTTTTTACATTCAACAGATTGTAAACGTTCTAAAATTAGCTACTGACATCCGTAATAATCTTTGATATCAGTGTATGACAAATTAGACATAAATTAAATACTGAAGGCACTCAAGTTCTCCTGCAGTCAGAGCAGGCCATTCAGATACAGAGGCATCACCAGAGCTCCCCTCTTTGCTCTGCAGTTTTTGTCTCCAGGCACAAGAGTATGCAGACACACCTCTTCAACAGCAAATTTTTAGAATAAAGCGGAGTTTTACACTGCCAATTAAACACAGAGGTGCGTTCATAAAAAGCCTTTTCAAAATCCACATCAAACAGAAAAAGAAGCTGATTTAGGCTGTAATTATTTCCTAGCATCTGCAAGCAAGGAATGTGAAAAGTGTCTCAAAAGTGTCAGTTTGCTAGAGTGTCTAGCTCTGCCCCATCACACAGGGGATGGCACAGGGTGCCTGACCCAAATCTATGATCAGGTTATCTCCTGTTCTCAGCTGATTTTGAATCACGTTCTAAACTAGGGTACCTTAACCGCCTTTGAAGCACACTCAGGCACAATGCACTGCAAAGGCTTTAAATCAGCAGTCGAAGAAGGGCACGGGGAACTGGCTGTCAGGTTTCACACAACATGCCAAAAACGCAGAGAGTTTTGGTGCAAAGAGGGTAAGGATCTATTTCTAGACCCTGAATTATGCTTGCCTTGCTAAGGAAATAAGAACAACCTGTTCGTACACAGCAGCTGGGGAACCCATCCACTCTCCCTGAGTTTGGATCCAAAAAGGCAAGTGCACCTGCTTGGGAACTTCATGCTAGGTTTAAATCACAAAATGATCTCCTACTTTACTAAAATATTTACTTCCTTCTAAGTGTTCTGCTGCAGGTCTCGTTTAGTGCACACTTTACCTGGGAAATTCAGGCTACAGGCATCTCACCTGGATATCAAACAGCTCCCTTTCATCTTGTTGAAGTAACTTTGTCTTGAAAAACTTGCTGTTAAATCCGCACTTGCAGCTCCTGCTGGTTTGATGGAGCGCTTCATCTCATCCTAGGCTGTCCTGGGACCTGAATTCCAAAGCACTCCACTTTCTTAGCAACTGAACACCATTTAGACATTGCCTCTTCACACCCCACTGATATCCTCCATCCATAACTAGCATTTTACTTTCTTGGATGCTATGGATTGCCACCTCACCACAACTGGACATATCTGCTACCGTCAGAGGCCTGTGCAAAAAATGCTGCAGATGTTCACTGTGCTTATAGATATTGGTCTTGTACAGGTCTGAAAAGCAATTTCTATTCTTTTTTTAATAGTCTTTTCAAGCTTTTCAGTCTCTCCTTACTTTCTGCTCAGCCTGAGGTTTTTCTATCTCCAAAACACTTAGACCACAGCATGTGAATAAAGGATCTAAGTTAGAATCCAGGTCCCTTTAGCTGTCAGCACCCTAACACTTGCCCTGGTGAAAATTCACGGCTGATAGGCCACCCCATTCAGAGAGCCTTGGACAATTTCCTTTAATTCAGTAGATTCTTTTGGCACATTCATGTTTATGAACACATGTACGTTATATTAACGCCTGTTTGGACTGTCCATTAGCTGCCTCCAAGGCTGAAGGTGACAAGGATGCAATCAGCTCAGAGCTGACTAAAAGCACAGCAACTATTTGTAGTACATGGCTCAAAAATCAGCATTCACAGTTTGCACAACAACTCCATTAAGCATGACAGCAGGCAGCAGGGCGATGAAGTTCAAACAGCACAAAAGAAAGGAGCATCCTTCCCCGTGAAATGGCTTTATTGGCATCCTAGAGTTTGAGTCAGATATGAAGTATGTTGCCTTTTGAATTCCTTTGGTACATTACCATGCAGGCTTGTAGGATCTGTAAAGTTGAGTAGAACAGAGAGTTATCTACAACTTGCAAGAGCTGCCGCTCTGATCGCTAGTTTGTACTTGTCCACTGTCCCAAAGATGGAGGCTGAGCTAGATGGTGCGTTGGTGGCTGAGAAGTCTATTGACAGTCTTGCCTATAAGGTCTCTCAAAGGAAGCATCATTATTACAACAGGTCAGCTAAAAAGAGGATTAAAACAAAATTGCTTTGAAATGTTCTCGAGTCTCCTTATGCGGTTGCTTTCTCATAAAACACTCGTCTCATTTTAGAAGGTGGTTACAGCTGCTTCAGGCTTAGAGTTTATTATATAATCAAAAATTCAATTCCGCCTGAACATTACCCAGAGACATCATTGGCTCTGATGTAAGATCTCTATGTGCCCCTAGAAAAGGAAAGACTCAGACCTTAAATAGCTAATCCCTGTCCTTGCTATTTTATTTTCTATTCTTATTTTTATGCTGGTCATGGCAGTACAAATATTCAAACACAAATGAATTTCTGTGCTAGAGATGTGAATTATTTTTATGAGTGGTGGGAAGTTTTCAGGCCGTGAGGTGAACTAACTGGGTAATAATCTCACAAACACGCTTTGACAGACAGAACTCACTTTACTTTGTAATTAAGCACAAACTTGGTGCCCTCTTGCTTCAAGGCTGAAAATTCCTTATGTCAGTCAAAACCGCTTCATTACATTGTACATCCTGCAGCCCTCCCAGCCTCCTGCACGAATATCAACTCCTCCAATCAGTGCTGATCCGCCACATGTGACATCTGATGCCTGAGGCAGACAAGGTAAATTACATACGCGGCACAACCGTTCCTTTACGGTTTGGGGTTTAAAGCTCTACACAAAGCACCTGCAGTAGAAGGTCCTGAAATGCCATTCTTGCCTCTGAAGATCGAGAGAAGGTGGAGTATCTTGTTTTGAAAGGCAGAATTAATCTAGTCATTAGAGGCTAATCCAATCAGAAGAGTCTAGAAGGGGCTACCCGTAAGCCCTGAATGGGGATACCCCTAGAAAGCAGGCAAGACCGCCCAACCTTTAAGTGCTTACTTTCCATATTAAACCAAAGCATCCAGTCACCATCCCTACATTTTCTTTTCCAAAAACACATTTTCAGACTGGCACTATGGAGTGAATACAGGCTGTTTCTCTAAGTTTAAGATAAACAGTAGATGGGTGGCTCTTGTAAATCCCCTGATTTGACTCCTCCATCATACAAAGACAGCATCTGACAGCACATCTGCTCCACAGTCGCTGTGCTACAAGACTCATCCTGCTCTGGGGGAAATAGGCTAGACTTGCTGTTGTTTGTGCACTTGAGGCGGTTTCCAAGCCAGGATGGAAGCCCATCCACATTAGAACGTCTTAGCAAAATCTCCCTTGGATTCAGCTCTACAGGAAGGAGTTACACGTTGTGTGACTACCTTAATCTTTCAAGGCACAAGGTCCATACATTTGTACCTGCTTAGTTGTGCCCAAAGCCCTTAAAGCTTGATGTTTACCGGAACAGGTAACTCCCTTGCCTAACAAAAATCTAGTCGCTGTCCCGTTTCACACTCAGCAAGGCTGCTGTTCCATATCAGAGCTCTGCTTGGCAATCGACCTGGGAGAAAGACAGCTGGTGAATAATGAATGACTGCAAGAGCTGAGGAATAACAGCGCTGCTAAGCGAGATGATAAAAGATCCATTGGCACTCCTGCACAGCCTTTCAAATCACATTTTTTCGGCAGTGTGCACCATGCAGTTTTCTTAGCCCGCACGTAGGTATTTAGGGATAATACAAGGAGGACACGGTGAGGACAGTGGGAGGTCTTCCAGTCTGAAAAAAATCCCTTAATAGATGTAAAGTTCACTTCAGGCATCACCTTTGAAGAAACAAACTAAAGCACTTTCCTGCCTTCTTGACAGTAGATTCCACATTTGAAAACACAACTGAACATCACTGATTTCTAGAACTACAAGCAGTTTCCATATTTAAGCACCAAGCAGGACTGCGTTAATATTGCAGCTTATTTAGAACATCATAGAAGTGACTTCCACTTCACTGCTTAGTATGGTTAATGTGGATAAGTGTTGATACATAGCAACCTCAATCACTTACAGCCTTTTGAAAATCAGACGCATGCTACTTGTGGGGTTTGGAATGCAACTGCTGTCCATACTGAAAGCCAACACAATTCCCAGGAATTCTCCTCTAAAGTTCACTTTGTCCATTACTTCTCTGAGCCCACTTACACATTGTAAACCTCAATTTGCAATCTCAACTTAATTGCCAATTTTCTCTGCCATGGATGCATTTCCTCCTTCTCCGTTAAAGCCCTCATCCTCTCCGAAGGGACGTGCTGATTTCCTTCTAATCTTCCCTCGTCACTCTCACTCACATATTCATTCTTCTCCCCAAACTCCTTCCAATGAAAGCAACATTACTGAGATCTGTCTTCATGCTGCTCCCTTGAAACACCTCTGCTCCCATTTTATTCTAATGATACATTTTCTAATTGGTTTTACATGGGCTGTGAAGGGAGATGGCATACTTGCCTTGAATACAATGATTTCTCTGGTTAGTAAAATAATATAAATAGTAAAATAACCTCCAAGGAAAAGAACTAATAGTTACAAGAACGTATACGGCCTTCAGTCACTGACAAATTAAGTGAATAATTAAGGTCCCACAACATTGTATTTTTGGTCTTGAAATGTGTCCTTTCTGGAATACAACCACTAAGGCCTCAGTGTGGGATCCATGCATTTCTGTTGGCAATGGTGAACCTGAAACCTGATCGGGGTCAGTGGTGGAACTGAGAAGATGAGGCACATTTAGTCATTCCTGCCTTATGCAGTGTTGTTTTGTTAAGGCTGTAAGGGTTATTCAGAGGCAGGGAGATGGACTGGAAGTGAAGGCACACTGGAAAAATAAAAGCCATTATCCAGTGTGCAGATCTCAATAGTCACAGATCAGTTTATTTACACTTGATGTATAAATTTACATCTTCAAAGGAGAGTCTGTAGTCCCTTTCAGAACACAGAGCAGGTCTCATGAGGATAACAGCACACTGGTAACAGCCCCAGGGTCCTCCAGCCTGACCTCCCAGCCCATTCCACACAGGAATTCTTGTTTAGGCTTCTACCAGCATCTTCTCAACTCCAAGTTATGAGCTGCAATGACAGAGCCTCAGCTCCCCATTGAGACACTCTAATACACGTTATTATGACTTTAGATTCTTTTTCTGATATCTAGTGTAGACTTTATCTGCTACTGTGAAACAAACAGCAATCTTGGCTAATGTGAGAGAGGAGCATTATTGCCTTGTTTCTGAACTACTGAGTTTCCTCTGTCTTTGTAAGGTACCTCCTCCAAGTATGTTCTGCCCCTTATTTAGAATTTTAAGTGTGTCTCCTCTAATACTGCCCACTTAAACCATTCCATTAGTTTGAAAATTCAGTTTGAGTATCTGAACTCTTCAGATTTCCACTCAAAATCTGAGAATCGCTCCTCGGCTGATCCTTTGCCTGAACAATGCCTCTGAAATCTCTTCCCTTTTATGCTGCTACTTCAAGCTCTCCTTGAAAGAGCAGAGTTCTAAAGCTGGTTGGCCTGTCCGTGACTTCTAGGACAAATGGAACAATCACAGGTCTGCAAGAGAAGAAAGACCAGGTTTGAAATTATGCAACTCTTACTTGTGCATGGAGTTTATTAGCACAAATACTTCCCCGTAACCCCGTGTTTTACTATTACTGCATCTTATGTTTGCTGGGGAGCAGCATGTTCTCTTGCTATGGTCTTCTAATTCAGTGATACTTACCTGGCAGATTGTTCTTTCCAGAAAATAATGAACTGTAAGGTTGTAAGCAAGTACTCATTTGGCAAAGAATAACTGTTCAAGAGACTCTTTGGAGGTATCTCCTCCACAGGAGTAGGATGAGCCCTCACTCTCCCATAAATAAGAAATTGTCTTTGGCAGGTCTGCAGAAGCTCCCCCACCACCTCACACTTAGGACCTACCAATGGATTCCCTTTTTCAGCACAAGTTGGATTTAGCAGTTGTGACTATAGATGGATAGAGATGCCTCTAGCAAGGAATCCTCAGCACAGAAAAAGAAACACCACACTCAGCCAACAGGCATCTCTGGAGAAAAAATCAGGAGCTTGTGCCACTGCAGCACCCTGTTGTTATTCTAAACAAGACAAAGGCTTCAACAAACTCTCCTGGTTGCCCTGTCATTGACTATCTACAGTATTAGCAACCGACAAGACACGTGTTAGAGCCCTGACCCTTGGAAGCTGGTTTAGGATGACTCCAGTGCTCTCCGAGTTAAGGCACAGGCAAAGCTAGGCATTCAAGGTATTTGTTTATTCTGGGGAGCATCTCTCGAAGGACACTGCATTTAATTGCCCTTTGACTGGGACCAGCAGTTAAAGGGGTTTTGTCAGCTCATAGCTGGGATATCTGGAGTAATTCCAGAGAAATTCAAAGGCTGCCATCCCAGCTAACACAAATACAAGGCACTGCTGACCTGCCCTGATTGAAACCAGTGGCAAATCTTAATCCCTTCCCCCTAAACCGCCCGGCTCTTTGTGCTACAAAAGAAGATAAAAAGAACAGTCAGGCTGAGCACTTTTGTGTGGTGTTCCTTAGCCTAACGTTTGTTTGCATACATCACTTTTTGGTTTGACTGTGCTGTTGCTGCACATGCCTCATCTTTATCCTAAAGTAAAACACTGCTACTTTTCTATTTTACTTTCCTGATTTTAAAGAACTTCCTTTCATTCTTTGTCAACAGATGGGCTCACTTTTTTTCTTTCTCCCTTTTGCTAATTTTTAACTTGTCCTTTCTTCTTGCAGTTGTGCTTTGGGCTAGCTGTATGCCACCACCTGACAACGAAATTAGTTTTTCCTGTGCTATTTCATCTGCAAAACACACATTTATGGGGTTTTTTTTGCCCTCAGGAAATGAAAAACCTAATGACAGGTAATAGTAATGTCTTTTGAAACAGCCAGGGCAAAGTCAACTAAACACAGCTATTTGCTGCTTGTGCAGATTGGAGCTGTGCTCCTATTCCCAATTCTATACTGCCTTACGCTTGCAAACTATGGGTAGAGAGAGTAGGTACTGCCTGGCCTCACCCAACTCAAACACAGCAAACAGGAAAATGGACCCATAAGAGCCCAGAAAATTGAAATGTTTCCACCCAAGAAACAAATTACCTTGGAAAAGCCTTAATCAACCCAGATATGTGTTTACCTTTATCCAGACTTGAAAATCTCCGTTCTATTAATAGATGGCATAATCAGCTGCATAGCAGCTTGCTGCATTTATTAATAACCTTGAAAAGCTATCTCCCCAGGACTGCAGATAACTGCCAAAGCAAAGGCCCACTGCAAAGCAGCCACAAATGAGAAATCTGATCCTGCCAACATTAGCACCCACTGAGCTCCACAATCAGGGGCTATCAGCAACTCACAGGTTCCAGCCTTAAGGTTTCCAGGTGATAACTACACAATCTCCTAAACCCACAGTCCATGTAATTAAACATGAATGGATAACCTAATGCCTGTTACCCAGTGGGGTCCAAAACCCATTAAAACCTGCCCCTTTTAAAGTCTGGTAAGAACACATTTTACATGCAAATCTACAGCCAAGCTCCCCTTAGCAGTAGTGCCCACAAAATAACTTTGACTTTTGCTTTACAAAATACTTCTTTCCTGGTTCTGAACAAATGCAGCCATATGCTGCACCTCAAACACAGAGTGATGTGCAGTATTCTCTGCCTCTGGACATCCCACACGCAGGAAGGGGCTCACACAATGCAGTGCGAAAGCTTCCATATCACAGAATCACTAGCTTGGAAAAGACCCATCAGATCATTGAGACCAATCATTCCTATCAATCAGTAAAACATTTCCCTCAGTTCCTCCAGGGAGGGTGACTCAACCACCTCCCTGGGCAGCCTCTGCCACTGCCCAATGACCCTTTCTGTGAAAATTGTTTTCCTAATGTCCAGCCTGAACCTCCCGTGGTGCAGCTTGAGGCCATTCCCTCTCGTCCTGTCCCCTGTCACTTGGGAGAAGAGCCCAGCACGCTCCTCTCCACAACCTCCTTTCAGGTAGTTGCAGAGAGCAATGAGGTCTCCCCTCAGCCTCCTCTTCTCCAGGATAAAC
>WAAB01023158.1:12973-75191 GCA_013389865.1 Piaya cayana
AGAAGGCGATCAGGTTGGCAAGACCTGCCTTTTGTGAACCCATGTTGACTGGGCCTGATCACCCAGTTCTCTTGCATGTGCTTCATGATAGCACTTAAGATCACCTGTTCCATGTCATTTTCTCAGCACTGAGGTCAGACTGACAGGCCTGTAGTTCCCTGGATCCTCCCTGTGGAGAATATCATCCATTTGACTTGAGGCAAAGCATTCAGTTTGAGAACACAATTAACAAGCCCTCGTACAAAGTTCAGCATTGTAAGTGCAACAATTAAAATAGAAGAAATGTCTTTTATAGTAAAGAAGTTCTAGAGCTGACATTTAAAACACCAGGTAGGCTGGCTTCAAGGAATCAAGTCGTAATTTAAAAATTCTTTTATAAGTAGCTTAATAAAGTCCAATAAAATTAAGAGCAGCTTTAAGCACATTACAAAACACAAGTAGCAGAGGTTAAAGGTGGTGTGCAAAGACGGGCTAAGTGGTTATAAGCCATGACTAAACCACTGTGTTTAAAAAGCTGTTTTAAATATACATAATAAGAGCATATTTTAATACCTTTCAATTAAAAGCATTGATATTAGTGTCCATAAATTGTAAGATGTGTCTTCTTGGGTGATCTGTGTATGGATTAGCCAGTCCACATGGTGGACATTATCACTTTGCAAAGCCAGGCAAGAGAAATTGGTGCATGAAAAGGTGTTTTTTCCTGTGTATTACTCTGATGTTATGGGCAAGTCCCAGGACAGCTGTGCTACAGGAAGCTGAATTGTGGATTCTTCCTCCAGAAGAAGGAGAATGAGGAGAATTTAATTCTTTTTCAGCATTAGAGGGACTACAGAAGTTCATCTGGTTATCACCACCTAAGAACCTCTTCTTCATCTCCAGGGCAATGTGGGAAGGTTAGCAGCCTGCAGAGAAAGAGGACCAGGCTCTTGGTTACGGTAGCTAGTTCAGACTAAAGGCACATCCAGCTCAGAAAACAGTTTGCTGTGGATGGAAGGTGTTCAGGAACAGAGCCACTTGCTGGTATAACAGAAAAAGTGGACCCTTACTTGTTCCTCCCTGCTCTGGAGTACAGAACTATTAACACTCAAAGAAGCCAAATTCTGCTGTCACAGATTTTGCTGGTACGTGGTGTGGTAGGGAAGCTCACTGCCAAGAGCAGACTCATGGCAAATGGTTCATGTTGAAGGTAAAGAAGGCTGGAAAGGACACAGCCAGACTATTGCCAAAGACAATGCTCTAGGTCCACCCACCAGACTGTACTGGATATAAACACATGGGTCAGTCTGGCAATAGCACCTCTCCAAGGATAAGCTTTGGCCCCTACAAATGGAGTTGCAATATCTCTGTTTTTAAAATCACAGAGAAATTTAAATGTGGTGAAGTCTCTGCATAGTATTTTCAAGCTTTACAAATGTAAAGCCACTTAAACTTGTCTGCAGCAAACTAGCCTTTCAGTGCTTTCCAGCTAAAGGGTAAATGTCAAAGCAAGACCTTGGTGGTGTTTTATCCTGCATACTTCTGGCGTAAAATACAATTGCTCAGCTGGAAAAATGGCACAAAATTTTAGTACCTCTTCAGACACTTATTATAGCTGAAATATTCCGTAAACCATACACATAGGCCTCTTCAAGAACTACTTGTATGTCCTGGACACTTACTGTAAAAGTCAGGCCCTTTGAATCCCTCTCAACAACAGGGAGAAGTGGTTGATATGTTGGAAAGATGTGCTGCCATTAAACAAGAGCTGGACAGGCTGGAAAGTTGGGCGGAAAGGAACCTAACAAAGTTTAACAAAGGCAAGTGTGGACTCATCCTGCACTTAGGGAGGAACAACCCCAGACACCAGAAGAGTTAGGGGCTGACCTGCTGGAAGCACGTCTGTGGAGAAGGACCTGGGCAGCCTGGTGGAAAACAAGCTGACCATGAGCCAGCAATGTGCCCTCGTGGCCCAGAAAGCAAAGGGTATCTTGGGGTGCATCAAGAAGAGGTTCTCCTGCCCCTCTGCCCTGCATCAGCGAGCCCCTATCTGGAGTCCTATGTCCTGTTCTGAGCTCCAAACTCCAGAAAGACAAGGGTTTCTTTTCTCCAGGACACCTTCTGGATGCTGCAGCTTGTCTTTTCCAGATTTCAACAAAGAACTGTACTGAAATAAGGGCATATAGTGCTCCCCTATCATCCCACGCACTTATCAAGGGAAGGGAATTGGTTCAGTGGGGGTATCATAAGAAATTCAATAACAAAATGTTGGCATAAAAATATTCCACATGTCAGCGAGGATGAAATGATGTAAAGTATGCTGTGAAACAACTGGAATACTTAAGTCATGGGAAAATTACTTAAACAATGTCACCATGGCAGACCAGAATTACAGCTTCCCATCTGCTATTGCTCATGTACCTGTAAAATTGGCTTCCTTGAGACACACACTGAGAGGGCAGACAGGAAGTCATATATTTTTTGCTTTTTATATTTAAATTTAGTGCTTTCACTTAGCAAATTCTAATCGCGTTGATTGCAAAGATTTTATCTATTTGCAGCACTGAACTTACTGTTGTATTTGGGGATTCTTGCTTTTGGTGTGTGTGCGTGTATATATATAAAATATATATATGCATGCTACCAATACACATCTGGCATATAAATTGCAGCTGAACACGCACAGATGGCATAAAATACAAATGGTTTGCCCAAATACAGATGTGGATTAAACAACTCAAGAGTGCTGGTAAAGTCTGGCAAGTACGTGTACAAGTTGTACATGAGATTCCTCTGCATGCAGCTTTCATGCTAATGCCTTTACCCCAGAGCTTAACAACAGCACTTGATCACCACCTGAATTGAATTCATATGACTTTAAATTTCATATGGTGTCACGGACTTATCTGGGTTGGAAGGGACCTTAAAGATCACCTACCTGCCATGGGCAGGGACACCTCCCACTGGATCAGGGGCTCCAAGTCCCATCCAACCTGGCCTTGAACCCCTCCAGGGATGGGGCAGCCACAGCTTCCCTGGGCAACCTGGGCCAGGGCCTCACCACCTTCATCGTGAAGAATTTCTTCTTAATTTCTAATTTAAATCTTCCCCCTTCCAATTTAAAGCCTCCCTTGTCCTTTCATGCCCTTGTGAAAAGCCCCTCCCCAGCTTTCTTGTAGCTCCCCTCACGTACTGGAAGGTCTAGATACGAGAATTCTAAAGACAGAGTTCTGAAGGAAAAATATTCACAACTTCTGTACTTTTTTCTTGCCATTGCACATGCATTTATCATAATCACAAGGCCAAGCTGAGTGAATGGTTTCTGCTCAATTACCAAAGGTGTCTCGGCATTTCACTACTGTACACAAAGTGCACACACCGGACATGATGATGCAGTTTTGAACACTGTCTCTCAAATGTTTAACCGCACCAGAAACTAAAGCAAATATAATATGTAAACACTAATAAAATACTTTCACCTGTTCTAACATGTGAAATGGATGAGGAAAGCAGAAAGCATGTGGCTAAAAGTAAACATAAACATCAGTACCTTTATCAAAGAATCGTGTTTTGAGTTTACTTTTCACCATCTGCTTTATACTCTTGATTTCTTCTGTTCCTTTATCTCTTACAAGATTAAAAGTTTTATTATAAACATAAATCCACTTAAATAAACACTCCACTATACAGCGTCTCTCATCAAATTATATTGAAAATCAAAAAAAAAAGACCCAAACAGAAAAAGAACGTCCAAAGTGGGAGAGCTGTGCCTGAGGTTCCAGCATTTTGTCCTTAATGAAAAACCTTACTCAAAGGGTGGCTCGTTCTTTCAGAAAAATGGCCTAACTCCCATCTGGTTGCCATACTGAAGCAATTTGGCAGAAGGGATAACGGATGCTGGGACTCCAAACTGCTCCCACACGCTTTTCCCTGTCTCTAAAGGGAGCTGCACAGAGCCATCTCTGAGCCGTTAATGGGTGCAAGATGTGTGTTTCTGAACAGTGAAGACTGTGAGGATGTGCAGGAAATGAGGGGTGGCAAGGCTTTTACAGCTAAAGGAACCATTTAAAATTCTGTTAGTATTCAACTAATGTGTCTTTTCCTCCCTTCTCTCACTAGCAAGGCATCTGTCTTCCTTCTCATCCTCTCAACATGGCTATGAAATACCATGAAATTCAAAACAGACCAGCAAAGCCTGTGGAGTCAACCATAATTGTTCCCTATGCACTACTGGTCCCCCGGGGAAGATTTGGATCAGACACAGTGCAGACCTGGCTAAATCACAGCTCATCATAACCAAGCAGGTTCACCACAAGGGAAAAGACACTAAATGTACGTGACCTGAGACACAACTGTGTGGATTTCTCAGTCAACCAGATCTTCATTAAGCATCATCACCTACGCTGAACCTTCTTTACAGCATCATCCCATTCCTTACCACCCCTGAGCAGAGACTCACATTGAAGAGAGGGACTGATGACTGTACAGAAATATCACTGGCTTCAAACCCCAATGTAAGAGATGCAGAAGGAGCACAGCAGGTCTTAAAATTTGCCTGCCAGGGAACAATTGGAATACTGTGGCTGTAGAAGATGCTCTTACCTGGATTTATGCAGATAAAGCATGTTTAAATCGTTAATCCCCAGAGAAGTTTCAAAGGATGTTTTCATCATACACCATTATGTTTTGCAAGAAATAAAATCATTTGTGTGTCTACTTGTCAGGTATCATGCAAGTCAGAACTGCACCAAACTCAGAACAAATAACTTCAAGGAGATCTAAGGAGGCATCTGAATGACATTAATTTCAGGGAGGAAGGAAACTTGCTGGAGTCCTTCAAAGAGTGGACTACTTCAACTTTAATTTATCTGGCACAAGAATAAGTGTTCCATATGCAGAGCAAGCCCATATGAATGTCCCCTGCATTTGGGATTTAAGCACAACACTAAACAGAAGTTCACTGAGGTGCTGGTAAATTCTAGCTTCCAGTAATAATGTCTCCTCCAAAACAAAGCCACTAGGTCCCAGGATAAACTTATCCATAAAGCTTTCTCCAAGTAGTATTAAAAAAACTCCCAGAAAATTTAGCTATCATTTCTCTGTACTGCAAGAAGAAAAGCCCTCAGCTTCCCAGAAGGAATTAATGACATGAGTGTGGGGAATTTTTGGCATTAATCTGGATTATTCCTTTAAAGCAAGTCAGAAATTAGAACTGGTTAGGAAAAAATGTGGTTTTTCTTTCACTATGCGAAGTGCTCTGTAAAAGCTGATATAAGGTGCAAGTTGGTTCAACTACACACAGCATCTTTGGGATAGGTTTGGCCCATACAGTAGTTTCCCTCTGGGAGGTGAAATTCAAGAATAGACATAGTACTGTGTTAAAAACAGTGACAAGCTGTAGCCAAATTCAGCTCCCCTTGGTGCAAAAATTACTGGTGGATTTCCTCCATTTTCCCCAGGATTGGCCTGCAATATTACTGTTGTTACAACAGAAAAAACCCCTCAATTCTTCCAGAAGTGATCCCGACTTTAATCATACCTACAACAAAATGATGAAGCTGAGAGTTCTCCAAGATGGAAACAAGGAACATTAGTGGTGCATGTAGTATAGGTGCTCACTCATGCTTGCTACTTTGTGATATGACAGCACGGTGTGTCATTTAGGCTACGCTGTGTGCTCAGCAACCAGATGGCAGCAAAGAATCCTGCAGGATTTTGTGCTATTTCAGTCCAAGGAAGAGCATTTTCATTTTCCATGAACTCTGCTTCCTTGGCTCCAGCTCAGAAAGTTCTGGCTCCTACAAGCTTTCCAGCGCTGAGCACTTCACATGACCTCCTTGAAAACCACTGCGGTATCACTGAGCACCATCTGTTGGGAGGTGCTCTTCAGGAATACGCTGGGTTAAATTCAGTCCACTGATTTTGTGGTGCCGTTGCTGGGGATATCAGTGAGTTGGGAAGGATCCCCAGGGACCGACTTGTTCAGTGGCAAAGCTCTGCACAGACATGAGCATCCCAGAAATTACCTCAGCTCCTGAGCTCCCTGTGAGGCCAGCTCTGGAGAAAGGCTGAGATCTTCCACAGGGAGCACGCTGGGACAGAGCAGCTCCTCTACCAAACAGCCTCTTGCCATGCTCCATCAGCATTTCCAGCCCAGAATCATAGAATCACCACGCTGAAAATGACCTCTTAGATCACTGAGCCCAACTATTCCTATCTGCCACTAAACCATGTCCTCGAGTACCTCATCTACTCGTCTTTTAAATACCTCCAGGGATGGTGACTTTGCAGATAACACCCAAAGTCACCAGCATTTTAAAGAAATGTTTGATATTAAAGCCAAAGCTCCCACATCACTGACTTAGCATTGTTACTATGAGTGAATGTAAACTGAATTTTGTAAGGCATCCAATTATTTGTAGGACAAAAAGAATTTTGAGCATGCAGAAATAAAATGAACATTCATCCTATGAGACATGAGGCAACCCTACTGGATTTCTATTGCACAATTAACTTTTTTCAATGATTGCATATACTGCCTGTGGAGCCAGTACCTTGACAAAAGAGAAACACTCTCCAGTGAGCACAGACTGCATCCTTCCAGCCAGAAGTCCATCCCGGGAGCTTTAAAATTTCTCTGAATTACTGGAAAAGTCTTCATGGAAATGTACACTAACATTTTCCTAGCATCTGCATGCCTCTAACATGAAGCATAGGCATGCTTCAGACTTAAACAATTAATGTGCGGAAAAGAAATCCAGTAACTTCTCTTTTCCAGCTCTCCTAGGCTGCCTGAAAATCTTCGTCACAGAAATTACATTCTGGCCAGGAGTGAACGATGTATCATATTTCTTTGAAAGCAGCACATAACCAAATTCTCCTCAGCAGTTGCAAACCCATTTTTGCTGAAACTGATTTTTCACTATAAATTTCCCAAGAGATAAGTAGACCCATTGGTACCCTGACTCTTTACTTGACCGATTAATGACACTGACTGCTCTGTATTGCTGTAATCTAGTCCAAATGCAGAGAGATGCAATCAGATCCCCCAGAAACAAAAGTATCTATGTCCAGGTTAATTCCTCATAATCCTCCAAGTACTAAGCCCTAGTTTTCCTGAGCTCCTCCTTACAAACCTGCACCGAAAGCAGAGAAGCTCAGAAATGCTCTGCAACCTCCATCAACTCAAGCTGACAAATGTACTCACTGCCCTCTACCAGTATATGGTTTAAGTGGTGCTGCTTAATCCCCTGCTGTTCCAAGCATTAAGCTTGAAATGGGGAGACTTTGCAAAAAAAGGGACTTTACTAAAATCTCTTTGTGAGGTCCATTATCACATTAGGTCTCTTCTCCCACTGCAGTTCTCCTGCAAAAGAGCAGTTAGAAGTTCACTCCTACAGAATTCCTTTGACACTGAAGAAACCCTGCAAGTACCACAAAATAATGCATGCAAAAGACCTGTCAGGACACGTGGAAGGAGAAGTCTGGTGGTGTGACCTGGTGCTAGTCTTGGGAGTGAGAATAAGTGGTGACAACAGAGAGAGAGCAGGACAGTCCTTTCCAGCTTTTACCAAGATGCCTTTTTCCAAGACACATGTAGGAGTCCCTCAGTGTTCTCAGTCCCTTGGTGCAACTCAGAGGGAAGGGAAGGAGCTTTTGGAAGATTCTGCGGGGTTTTCAGAGATACTCTCATTTGGGCCAGTGGGGGAAGTGAGTGGGAGTGATCTCCTTTGCATAGGAATGCAGTGAAGACAACTAAAACCACAGATAAAAGATCATGATTCCTGAAGCATCCCATAGTACAGAACATCTTCAAGGGTGATAAACACTATCCTCTCCCCATACTAATGTGATCTTTCTGATAAGGGCGAGTAGCCTGACCATGGTAAAGGATATATGTCATGAACATATATATGTCCATATACAATTCAAGACATTTTCCACACAAAGCTTTCCAGCACCGTTGGTACGTTTATATGGACAAATAAACAATAATACATTTGGAATAGTTAAAATTAAGATGTAAAAATCCTGATTTAATTGCTTAGCGGGAGAAATATCAGTCTCTTAGTCACTTACACTAGCTGCACAATTTACTGACTGGACCTCTTCTTTCCTGAAATTTTCTTTCAGATTCCTGAAAATCTTTGTCATTGGAGCAAAAATTTGTTAAGTACTTCAGCCTTCTCCTTGTCTGTTGATACAATGTCACCATTCCTCTAGCAAAGGCAGAAAAGCTTAAACAAATCTCCAGCAAGGCCTTATGCTATCCAGTGATACAATATGCTGAAAACAAAAGGAAGATTCCATCAGGTGCTAATTGCCTGGTCCCAGAACCTTGCCTAGTCACAGTACTTCTTGATAAGCTCTTAATTATAGCATTATCCCAATTTCAAAGTTAGGATGGAAACTACATAGGTCTACACAATTTTGTATTTGGAGGGCATAAAAATAAGTGTTTGGAAAATAAGGGGACCAGGGGGAACAAAAATACGCTCCAAAGGGTGCATCATTTTCCAAAGTAGTTCCTGTATTTGTTCCACAGACTATATAGTGCCACCTTAGGGGCTGCTTTATGTGCAGTTTTACATTACTTTATCACCAAGAGTGTTAATGTCCCTTTTATGAAATATGCAGAGAAAACTATATTGCTGGAGTCTAAAACTGGAGGCTATAAAACTTGCTAATGTAACAAGGAATACTGCCATTGTCTCGATAATTGTAACTTCAATTAGCATGTTAATACAGTTAAGGGTAAACCCCAAACTTGTTCAGACCAAGGGAACTGTAAACAAGCTATTGGGTCCTGCTAGCAGCAGTGTTGTATCACATCCTGAAGGTCATGCAAGAGGGAAGAACTATGTGGTCATGAAGCCTTCTCCTACTCCTTCTCCTAACCAAGCACTTGTGTGCCTCACTTCACTGCCTTCATCTCAGAACTGTCCACACAACGAGAACTCTGCACAGCGTAAGGGGCTCCAGCTGGGTGCATCCATTTGAGGAGGAGGCTCAGTTAAATGTGCACCAAGTGTTACTGCCAGACAGCACGTCTCTGGCTTTCAGTAAAACCCCAGCTTCATGAACAGCCCTGTTGATTTCAGCACTGGACTTGTAAAACAAGAGAATAAGCACAGGATTCACCATCTGGCCCTCTGCGGATACCCACAAAGCCATAAACCTGCTGTTCCTAAGGAAAATTTAATTTTATGACTTGTTAATGGTTTTAGATCTCGAACTTGCCATTTGCACTAATGCTCATTAAATTTAATATTAAACCTGGCTTGCTAGTTGTATTCCCACTTTTTTCTCATCAGAAATCAATCTCCAGCTCACTCAGTCCCCGCACCTCAGGCTAATCAGTCAAACTTGCAGGCATTACTACCTCATAGGGGAACAAGCATGAAGAAGTCAACCTGGCTATGGAAATAAGTTTCAGATAATAGTCCTACAAAAACAATGAGGGGGCAGGTTTAAAAGCAGGGAGTCAGGGAGGTGGTGAACTTTCTGTGTAAACATCTGAAAGAAAGGGTTGCTTAATTCAACACCTTGAGCATGCCTGGGTTTTAATCTCGCTTCAGCCAACTAGACAATAAGGCCGAATGTGTGAGCTAAATAAAGAGCTGGAAAACACCTTTATAAAAGTTTTACGCCAAGGCCGCTGAAGCAGTGACCAATAAAGCCATTTGAATGATTGCACCTCCCACATCTCTTTTTATTACCTGTTCCTCAGAGGCTGGCAATTAATTGTTCCTTACATCGATCCAGGCTGTCTCCGTCACGTTGCCAGACAGGTTGCTACAGCTCTGCCAGCATTCGTTATGTCCCCAGTTATACTCACTTGCCCTTTTTTTGGCTTTGAATGGGCTTGTCTGTAGCTACCACATGCATTTCCACTTTCAATTTCCACTAAATAACAGAAGACTAAATCAGGAAGATGCTGGCTTCACATCTATTTTTCTCCTTCCTGTAACTCTCCTTTGAGCACAGCCCTGTAGCTTCAGCTGTAAAACCTATTATTTTTATCTACATCGGGAACCTTGTGTCAGAGCTGGTTTTTTGAAGTGCAAATGGGCAACTGACTCCCTGCTGTATAAAACCTCGAGAAAGCACAGGGTGAAAGTTTTCTCAGGAAAATGACCTGCTAATAATTTTCAGGAATCATTCATTAATTCCTATTTAATAAGAGCTTTCAGAATATCTGCAACAGGGGCTTTTCCCACCACTCACTGCCGTGCAGTAGAGCCAACTTTTAGGTAAGGCTGAGCCAAGAAAGCTCTTCTTTGCTCTCTCCCAAGGACATGCATGGTCCCATGCGTGTGCTCCACAAATAAACTCTGGAATAACCTCAGACTTCACCCAGTTTGTGTCCTTCAAACTGGAGACTGAAGTAAAACATACTCCCACACGACTTTGGAGCTAAAGAACTATATTCAACTGTCCCTTAATTTCTTTCCAAATAGATCAATCTGCAACAAAAAAAATCTGCTATTCAATCACCTGCGTTTGTAATTGGTCTTCACTAAATCTCTATTAGCCAGTGATTATGAATCTGCATATATCTACAGTTATCTTCATCTAGTCTAGCTTTCAAAGTGAATCCCTGAGAATGGAAATATCAAATAACCAAGTTATTAACTTCAATTTCATCACTAGTTTGTCCCTGTTACTGCAGACTTGCTAACAATGAGAACATGAAATAATTTGGCAAGGGTACCATGAGCAACGCTGAACGCCACGGACACCTCAAGAGGAAAGGAATTGGCTTTATAATTATGCCTGCTATGCTCTATTTCATAAATCTTCAACAGCTCTAAAACTGCTGTTTACCACTACTCGGTGAGCTTATGCTTAAGAATCTGAGAAGAAAAGGCTAGCAATAGCATCAGGAATGTCGAATGCGTAACGTTTCTTCACTGTGAAGCATCACCCTAAGAGATATGATCTATAAAATGAAAGACCCAAAGGCTGGACGCAGCTAATTTTTAAAATGCAGTTTCTGCACCAATCCTTCAGCTCCCAGTGCACAATTGGAGTCATTAAAAAGTGAATCATTTGAGCCATTCTCACAGGAATATTAGAAACAGCAAGATTTGTTCCCTCTGTATGACACAAACACTAGCCAGAGCTCTGACCTAACCTGGCCTTTCGGTAAGTACAAACAGCCCCATTCTCCCTAAAGCCCTTGCTCCCAGCAGACACGGCCCGTGGGGGAGGGGGAGCTAATTTTGTCAAGTTTTCATGACAAAAAGTCAAGGTCAACTCTCACTGCACAGATGCTGCAGGAAATGTCTGGCAGTGCGTTATTTGACACACGAAGCAGCACTGATTCTGCTAATGCGAGCAGTTGGACTGCATTTTTTGCCAAGGTCTGAATTTGGCTCTGCACAGACCAAGGAACAGCAGCCAGTGCGGGAGATACAGCGGCAGAGTAGCTTCCATTTCCTAACATCTACTTTACCCGCTCCTTGCAGGCCTTCCACATCTGAACTAAAGCCTGGAAATGGTCTCTACGTGTTCAACACGATTACATGTTAGAGCACGACCCCACTCATTGATACCCTGCCTGGCTGAGCTGTGCTCATGTGGGGGAACCCCTTCGTATGGTGGAGGAGCTAAGGGAGGGGGTAAAGAGGCTGAGGACTCTCAAGGAATGTGAGAGGGAGTAGAAGCTCCCTGGAGGGGTTCAGGGCCAGGTTGGATGGGGCTTGAGCAGCTTGGTCCAGTGGGAGGTGTCCCTGCCCATGGCAGGGGGGTTGGAACTGGATTATCTTTAAGGTCCCTTCCAACCCAAACCACTCTACGATTCTATGATTAAAATGATGCAAAAGTATCCATTCATATCCCTCAAGCCATTAAATGTAAAAGCAAAGGATGGTTGCTAATTCCTATACATTTCCTGCACTGTTAAGCACTGGGCACCATATTTTACTACAGGCTGGCAACCAAACTCTTTTATCAATGGCTGAGTTTTCTGCAAGTAAGAACACAGCCAGGGAAGGAAGGAAATTATGACTTGCTAATGTCAGCAGCAGAAATCTTTATGTTCAGCCAACAGCAGTTACACTTCAGAAGGTAAAACCTTGTCTACATCAGTTACCCAGTGGAGTAAATTTTTTGCTAATACGTGCAAATCTATACAAAATGTTTTAATTTGTAAATGCAACTTGATTTTAAGGTCATATCCACCTAATTTAAAACATCCAAAGCACTCAAATGAAGCCAGACGTCAAGGAATGCTACATTTTAAACCTTCAGTACTATAATAAAGAGAAATAAAAGACCAGCTTTTATTCACATAAACATCAATTTGCATTTTTCTAAAAAATGGGAATAATCCCAGAGAAGCAAGAGAGTATTTAAAAGATTATTTTTGTAAGAGCTTCCATGGTGACATGGTATAGAAAAGCTGTAGGGAAAACCCCATTTTCAGAACAAGTTTGGAAGGCATTAAGTGAGAAAGTTACACACAGAATACTGTGATAACAATTTTAAACGCATTCCTAATTTAATAAGCAACGTTCAGCTGAAGCAAGGTCTTCTAACTAAAGGAAAGACTTCTTTTTTTCCCCCCACTTCATCCTTCTTCTCTGTAGAATAGCATTCCTTTCTTTAGACTGAGTCCTCATACTAGAAGTCTCAGCACAACCTTCCCTATTTTCATCACATTGTACCTAACCCCAAAGAAGTCTGGAACAACCTGCCAGCTTCCTTTATGGAACAGAAAGCTCATTTCTGCTTTGCTGCTCTTTAAAGCAGCAATGCTAATTGAACCAGCATATGAAATTCCACTTACACATAAGCCTGTATTAAATGCCTTCCTGATTCCCATTCCTGGATGTTTATCAAAATGCAGTTCAGGGTAATGTAATTATACTCTCCACGACAGAAAAAGGAAGGTGGCGAGAGACTTGCCCTCGTTTTATCAGTGACCCACACACACTGAAAGGTATGATGTGTTCTTCTTCTAAAAGCCACTTCTGTCTCTGGGTGGCCTCTGCCCGAAGAAATAAAAGGACATGGATTCTGCCTAATTATTTGCATGGGGACATTATCAAATTCAAGGATGGACATTAAACAGTTCCCTTAGCAACAAACCTTATCAGCATTCTTTGAAAACAAAGAGGGGATATTTCTTCCTGTAGAAAAGTTCCATCTACATAGCAGCAGCAGATGGAAGACCATTTTCAAATTCCTGCTTCACAGAGCGTTTTTTTGTATTCCACGCTACATATTAAGAAAGTAATAACACAGTTCAAGTACTCTGAAAGCAGAGATAGAAGCTCCCAGGTACAGGTCACCAGCCTCTTGCTGCAGCATTGCCCTCGTTCACGGGGATGTCTTAGGCCACTACACAGCACATCACCACAAACGCCTGCTGGGGCCCATCTAAGCAGGTGATGAAAAGAAGAGCAGAGGTGGGAATGGCAGTGCAGAAGGCAAGGAGTCTCTCATGCTGGCTTTGTTGTTAGAGACATTGTAGTACCAAACCACATCTCAACCCGTTCCACCTGGTGAAGCCAAGCTTTGCATCAGTTTGAAAGCCTAGAATTCACAACAAGCAGAAATGCTGATTTTAAATCAAGCCAGCACATATCCTTTCAGCATCAACCCAGTCTTTAAAGAACTAAAACATGGGTTCTTCCTGCACAGGTGCCATTCATCTTTAAATTCTGGGCACATTCTCTCCTGTTTAGAGATTTGATCTAATAGCTCTCACATGCAGGCCATTGCAATGGCTTATGCGTATAACTCTTTTTATTCCTTCAACTTAATGGTAATTGTGGCTTTTTGTTTCTAATGCACAACAGCCAAGCATATGGACGCATCCTTTAGGCTGCTGGGTTAATGTTGCTTTCACCTCTGTTTCACTCTTCCAAAGCATCTTCCTTTATAACCCATGGAATCATATCAAGAAGCTGTTCGGAACACAAAGCCCTCTTCAAAGCTTGCTGTCTAATGTTGCATTACTAAGTAGGAACTATTTGTGATAAAATAAAGACAGATTCTTAACTACTTCTGAATGCTAAGCCTCACGCTGGGTGGAAACATTCTGTGCATCTGTCAGCATGGGTGCTTTCTGCACATTTTAATTTCAGAGCCCTTCCGATGCGAGCCATTCCTTCAGCTTTCACTGTCACAGACCCTTTTCACTGTCACTGACCCCTTGGGCCAGTGGCTGTAACGCTCAAAGCTGGGTGAATGAACCAACGCATCACATAGCATTGGCGCATCATTGCCACGTGTCCAGATAGACACATTTACTCCCTCCTCCTACAAACCCCACAGCTAATGGCACAGGGAACATCAAAGACAAACAATGGGAACAGCATTCTTCTGGCCAGGTAGCCAAGAGACATGTTCTCTGACACTGTAGAATACATTCTAGCTATGTTTCTGTAGTTTTGCTGATGATGAGAAAAGAAAAATTACTGTCAGAACAGAGAAGGAGCCGTATGAATTCCTAATTGATGAGAAACAAAAATACAGCTGGCATGTCTTATTTTAGCCCACGAGCCCTGACAGTGCCCAGTTTCACCACCCAGCTCTTGTGCCAAGGAAAGTAATGCAGAAAGGGCTTTCGCTAGAATTTCGTATGAGTTTCGCATTGGATGTAAAAAGGATTCAAAAGGGTAGAAAGTTGATCAGGGAGACTCATCCCTGAACTTCAAGATGCAGCTACAAGACATAACATGCTTCATCCAAGCCTTATTAAACAGCTACAGAGAAAAATACAATAGAAAACTGAATGTTACAAATTAAGAGCAGTGTCAAGCCATTGGTTTGATCACTTGGAAGACCTTGTTACACATCCCAGCAGGAGTCCTGTCAGGCCAGTGATTTGGAGGTCCAGTGCTCCAAGAATGTTATCAGCCTTCCAGCTTTATTAAAAGGCTGCGTTTGACAACAGGCATGAAAAAGAAGCCCTAGCAGTAGAATTGCTCAGAAATGGGAACTCCAGTACTAGAGCTATTTTTTCCTAACAGCTCAAGCAGAATATTTCTGTATCACATAAGTGCTCATAAATGAGGTCAGCCAGCCCTTCTTATGTTTCAACATATAATCACTAGAACTAGGATATTCCTGACGGATACTTGTCTGTCCTGTCCTCAAAAATACACAGAACAGATCCTACAGTTTTCTTGAGTGACGTTTCCTGCTGCCTTCCTCCTAGCATTAGGGATCATCTTGCATAAATTTTTAAATATCTCTTTCAAATAGCCCTTTTTGCTCTGTAAATCCTACACAGGATGATTACTTGACCGAGCTGAAATGCAGTACTGAGATTTCTTCACAAATTTTCTAGCGTGCATTAATCGTAATTAACCTTACAGAACCCAGCCTTTTCCACAAGTCTTAAAATTCTCAGCTGACTGGACTTGATGCTAACCTAAAGCAGCCTGAGGACTGTTTGCATCCAGGGTACACAAGGTACGAGGTGTCACTTGGGAATCTATTAATCTATTAATTTTTTTCAGGAAAGTCAATAAAACTTTGGGGCAATAAATCTAGATATAAGGATCAATAGGATACCAGATGATTGAAGGACCTTTCCCTTCAGAATCCTACTTCTTATTTGATTTGACATGGCTGAAGAACCTAACTAGCCCAGATTAGAGGCCAAGGGACATTGAAAACTATCATCCCAGATAGGATCATCTGCCTGGAGCCCTGGAATCACAGAGACGCAACAGGAGGCAATAACAGATGCCAGGACAGCATATTGCACCTGCAGGTACCACATGTGTGCAGAGCTTTAAAAACAGACACGGAATTCTAACAGACAGAAAATAAATGTTTAATTGTAAAGACACTTTGCCACTTTCTGTTTCAGGCAGCTCTTCTCTAAGCACGGAGCTCAGCAAGCTTATTTGGAGAAAAGGTGCCCAGCTCCCTCAGAGCACTAATTAGCATATAATTGGTGTAAAATAAATAGATTATATGGTATGATTTGTTTGGTTACCTTATTTGCATAAAAATCTAATGGGCTTAAGGCTCAGTCTGTATTACACTTGTCATTTTCAAAGAAAAAAATTCCTGGAGTACTCTGGTTTTGAGACAAATCCTTCACTGAGTGGTATATAAGGCTGCTTTGTTTATCAAGTTTCCACTAAAGTTTAGTTAGAGTGGATAAATGCATCCACTCACCAACTGTTAGGATATATGCAAAACTAAGGCAATTAGAAAACACTACATACTTTCCCTTTTAGAGTAATCTAATACAAAATATCAGATTTAGCGATTATAATTTTTGTGATGAAAATATTACACTAGCAAAGATGTTGTTTCTGCAAGAGGATATAAGGTAAACAACATTACGTATAGAACTTTGGGGGTTTTTTTAAGTATTGATTTTATTAGACCTCTTGGCTTTAAGAAAAATGCATGAGCTGAAATTAAATTTGCTTCACTTACAGCATAATTGATTTCAGAAAGATATTGAGTTATGTTTGATATACTCTGACTTCCAGAGAAATTTGTTAGACCAAACTTTCAGAAAATGTGCAAACCACCATGCTGGCAGCAGTGGGAGCAGAGCAGAGCACAGCAGAAGGCAGCTGCCCATCAAATTGTATGAGGTCAAAGAATTGCATGGCTTCACTTGAAATCAGAGTCTGTGAAGCCTCATTTCCTTCAGATCTCAGCAGTGCAAACCTCCCTCTAAGTTACCATCCTAAATGCAGGTTTGAAAGTTTCTCTCCTTGGCCAGATCTGTTGGTTCTATAACCATCAGTAAATGACTTGGACACAGGGAACCTTGTTTTCTTCAAAAGATAAGCACAGCGTATCCCACTTAGGAAATCTGTTCATTTATTCCAATGTAAAGATTAATATAGCACAGAGGGGCACCTGCCTCCTTATTTGCTCAAAATCTTAAGGGCTAGCAATTTTCTATAGAGACATCATTACACATACTGCTTTTCAGCTAATATTTACCTCATTAATGATTTTTAATAGTAATAGAATCCAGAAATTTGCTACAGTGGTTCAACTTCAATATATAAACACACAAAACAAGCCGCTCAGATTTCCATAACTACCTGCATTCACTAACATATTCCAACTGAATAAGAGCTACAAAGCCCTCATAAGTGAGCTACAGATGCGTGCAGCATACTATGTCTTATAGACAGATAGCTAATCTCATTAGTGTGAAATGTGGACTGCCCCCCAACTAGGGACTGTCATCCAACGACAACTCCTTAAACAAAAATGCATGCCACTGAGTCACACAAACCTCAAACTTTTGAGTCATCTTTTAAACAAAGCACCTTTCTGATTTCTAACAAAATCCTCAAGGCTAAGTCCTGAATTTCTAAATTTCTGGGACACATACAAAATATATCTGTGCATATATGAGGTGCAAAGGGTCATGGGTTAGTGTTTGATAGGAATGGTTGGACTCGATGATCTGATGGGTCTCTTGCAACCTGGTTATTCTATGATTTTGCCATCAGCTAATTGTTTTCTGCTTAGCTTTTGTTGCTTCCATGTGAGGCCTGCAATTGAAAGAAATCACTTTTTTCCATGTATATAATATGCACAACAAATAATTCTCATTCTTTTTATACTCAGTTCACAGCCAAAATTGACCTGACAGTGAGCCTTGCTCATAGGCAAGATGCACACTTTGCTTAGATTAGTAATCACTGTAAGGAATGACTGAGAGCTGCAGCTACACCATGAGAAGTTCTTCAGTTTAGGGGCCTAAACTCCATTTGAGATACAGAAGCACCACCATGTGCTTCCCTGACACGCATTACACCATAATTTTACTTGTAGCTACTGCAAATCACTTCAGTCAAAAGCCCCACCGTATAGAGAGGCAGGATACCTGCTTTGCTTACTCCCATGTAGTCTCATGGACTGTGTTATTATCTAAAGTCCACGGAGGGACTCCATGGCACCAATGGCCTGACAGTCTGTGTCCCAGGGCACTCAGAAGTGTGAAGGTGTCGCTTCTGAAGCCACTTTGCAACACTGCTGTTATGAAAAAAAAAAAAAAATNGGAATCACTGAGAGCTGCAGCTACCCCATGAGAAGTCCTTCAGTTTAGGGGCCTAAACTCCATCTGAGATACAGAAGCACCACTATGTGCTTCCCTGACAAGCATTACACTATAATTTTACTTGCAGGTACTGCAAATCACTTCAGCCAAAACCCCCACCTTATAGAGAGGCAGGATACCTGCTTTGCTTACTCCCATGTAGTCTCATGGACTGTGTTATTATCTAAAGTCCACGGAGGGACTCCATGGCACCAATGGCCTGACAGTCTGTGTCCCAGGGCACTCAGAAGTGTGACATGTCACTTTTGAAGCCACTTCCCAACACCGCTGTTATAAAAAAAAAATTACCCCAGTCAGAGCGCTTCTTTCAGAGTTTACAGCATCAGTTTCAATGTCTCCTGGTTACACAGCAAGGACATTGCTGGTATCATGACTATTCCATTTCTCAAAATATTTCACTTTCACTGAGATATATATGTATTAGAAAACAATAGCTTCATTGAGTAAACTACATTACTATTGCAAGCAATATGCAGTGTGTCCCAACCATCATATTTATATGGAAATTAGACTTCCTTTCAAAGAGGCATGTTTCCATAAACTGCAGTCGCTGTCCACTGAACCCAGGCATTTCCCTTAAAATCTATGCATTTAAATTTGAGATAATATTTTTGGCTTGTTGCTTTCCTCACAAGTTGTTTTACTACAGCGGGGGTCGGTTACTGGTTACAGATTGACCTTTTTCCTGAAAACAAATTGAAGCAAATGGAGTATTCTTCAATTTTACATTGGACAACATTCTACAATGGAAGAAGCTGATTGGAGTATGAGTGAACCGTAGCACAATCAATTCATTGCAATCCCTTGAAAACTTCTGCATAGGAATAGCACTAAAAGGCAAGCAAGCTGGAGATGGTCCCAAAGACCCCTCCAGCTTCTCAGATAACTAGACAAGTTAAATTTTCCATTTTTATTTAGGAGAAAACTCAGTTTCTCTTAAATGAATGAAAAACTTGGCCCTTGCAAGAAGAAGGAAAAGAAAGCAATTTTCCAGAGCATTCATGAATTTGATACAAGAAAAAGGTAGCTTTAAAACAGAGGGAATATTCCTCATTCTAAACATTCAAGGTCTGGTAAAAAAACAGAAGAGCTCTCAGCTTCTCCTCCCAGAGACATTCCAGCACCACAGATTACCTAAGTTTAGGCTTTAGGTTTCAGTCTTGACCTGCTTGAAACGGGAGTTAAACTTGAGACATATCACCACCAGTAGCTATTCCAAAATTCAATTTCTTCACTAAGGAAGGCTGTAGTCACAACACACAACTATTCCCCAGACCTGGACATTAGCTAACCACTCTGAAAGCAAAAGGCTTATCTAATATGTTTTTCAACCAGTGACTTCTTGTGACAACAGGGTGGGAGCCGGGGAGGAGGAACAGCAACGGGGAGGAATCAATGAACAGTTTTTCTTGTGACAACACGTGAGCTTTTTGTGTCTTTGTACAGTTCAGCTGCTGGCTGGAACATGCACTGCAACTAGTGCTTGAGTTTCTGGCCTCTGCGTTTAAACTACTCACATCTTCTGCATGACTGGAATATTGCACTGAAATACCCCCACAACTATGTTTAAAAAACAGCTGCATAAAATCCAACTGAATCAAACTTGCATTTATCAAGAACAAGGAGACCACTTCTGTTTTCTCAGCTCAGCACCACTAGGCTGCCAATTTTAACAACAAAACACACTTGGATGCTTAAGAAAACACTAGAGCGTAATCAGGTGGTAGTGGAAGGGAATATAAGTTCCATACTCCTACCACCTTCATATGTTTTTTATTATGCTTACCTAAAGGTATTTTTGTGATATTGACTTTAAGTGACCTTTCTAAAAGACAGCAGCCGTTGGTCAGTGAGCTACCACTATCAAAAGCACATAAACAATAACGCTTAGCTAATTCTGCTCAGCAGGAGAGCACCTTATCTTTTCAGACGCAGAAAGCTCCTAACTACCAGGATACAAACCTTCAAGTTTCATTATTCTAGCTTCATTATGGTAAATGTGTTTAATGCCTTAAACCTTTAAAGAAACATTTTGTTAAAGGGTGAGCGAGTATGCAGATGATAGCTTAAAACACTTCATCACTCCCAAGCCACAGGGTAGAAACACTACATTTTTCTTCAAAATGACACAGGCTTTTAAGAGAAAGACATGAATCTTGCTTATGCCTGTATCAGAGCACAGCCAGACAACCGCTGTGGCTCTACAGGTGCACTGCATTTAACCCATCCAGACACAAACGACTCCATGAGGCCGTGCAGCACAGTCTCGGTTCCCGTGCTCTAAGGGAACCCTTAAAATCAGCAACTAATGGACGTGCCTCCCTTCCACCAAGGCATCATGATACTTCTCCCTGTATGCAGCTTCTTCCATCACTTTTTTGATATTTAGGGCAAAATTTACATGTTGGTTCTGCGACTGCAGAGTACGGTATTTTTATACATTATCCAAGCCCTCAGGCTATTTTGCCAGCCTGTTTTACTGGAAGCTGTGCTCTCGCTCAAAGGAAAAAAAAATCTTTCTTAATGCTAAGAGGAAATGCATTGCCCTTTCTGTACTCTTCTGCTCTCTGGCAGTAGCACCAGTAAATAGTGGAGACTCTTGAAGAATCTAACTGAAATAGGAGAAAAAAATAAAGAAACCCTGATACTCACATAAACACATAAGAAATCACTATTTTACCTGAGTGTGAGAATGGTTACTGAAACTGTATATGTGATTTCATCCCCTCATTGGAGGATATTTTCTAAAACAGCAAACCACAGGGAATAAACCCAGACTTTTAGAGTTAATGACTATCCTGATGTACACCCACGAGAATGGGTCAAAAATGCCCCCTATGAATCCGTTCTGGTTTAATATTTAATAATTCAAAGTGAGAATTCATGAGCCTCATAAATATCCCTTGCTGTAAACAAACATGTACTAAATGAGGTAGCTTTAGCTCCAGACACAAACAGTTCATTCTCGTATTACTTTGACCAGTGTTAATGAAGCACGTAACTGAGAGCATCAGGCATTTTATTTCAGAAAAGCAACTGTGACCTGTTCCAGTAATGATTATCTAAGTTCAAAGAATCCACATAGGCTACTGCTCCTAAACAAAATCAAGGATCCATCCCACAAAAATCAGTGATCTCCATACATATATCCTATTCACGTAGTCTGAAAAGGACACAATACTCTGCTTTCAGCTGAGCTACGCCAGAATTCAAGGTTCTGCAGAATTTCTTGGACTCAAAAAAGAAATGTGCAATAATACATCATAGAATCATAGACTGGGTTGGGCTGGAAGGGGTTGTAATTAATTTCTCTGGCATTATCTTGGCTATAAGTTAAGTCTACTCCTAGTCAAAAAGCCTCTACACAGCTGGTGATACACTGAAACAAGCACCTAGGGAGGCAGCATGATCTCAGTCCTTGGGCACAGCCAAAACCTCACTGGACAGGTTGCTAAGCAGCCTTTCTGCACCTGCTTTGAGCAGAGAGCCAAAGAAGGTGACACACAGACATCCCTACCAATTCAAACTACTCCACAATTTTAGAACTCAAAGCTACTAAAGCTCTAGATCTCTACTCTGAGGATATTTATGCTTAGAAGCAAATCTTAATCAAGAACAAAAACCCTCAATCTTTTCTTTCCAGTCCTTCTCTACTCAGTTCTACACAGTGACATNAGTTCATTCTCGTATTACTTTGACCAGTGTTAATGAAGCACGTAACTGAGAGCATCAGGCATTTTATTTCAGAAAAGCAACTGTGACCTGTTCCAGCAATGATTATCTAAGTTCAAGTAATCCACATAGGCTACTGCTCCTAAATAAAATCAAGGATCCATCCCACAAAAATCAGTGATCACCATACATATATCCTATATCAATAATTCACGTAGTCTGAAAAGGACACAATACTCTGCTTTCAGCTGAGCTACGCCAGAATTCAAGGTTCTGCAGAATTTCTTGGACTCAAAAAAGCAATGTGCAATAATACATCATAGAATCATAGACTGGGTTGGGCTGGAAGGGGTTGTAATTAATTTCTCTGGCATTATCTTGGCTATAAGTTAAGTCTACTCCTAGTCAAAAAGCCTCTACACAGCTGGTGATACACTGAAACAAGCACCTAGGGAGGCAGCATGATCTCAGTCCTTGGGCACAGCCAAAACCTCACTGGACAGGTTGCTAAGCAGCCTTTCTGCACCTGCTTTGAGCAGAGAGCCAAAGAAGGTGACACACAGACATCCCTACCAATTCAAACTACTCCACAATTTTAGAACTCAAAGCTACTAAAGCTCTAGATCTCTACTCTGAGGATATTTATGCTTAGAAGCAAATCTTAATCAAGAACAAAAACCCTCAATCTTTTCTTTCCAGTCCTTCTCTACTCAGTTCTACACAGTGACATGTACCTCCTTTTGACAGACACTTATCTCCCTTGGACTCCAGTAAGCTGACAGGGCATTTGGCTCTCAAAACCAGAAGACAATTGCATGACTGTGCTTTCATCATGAAAAGCTTCACGCTCAGAGCTCTGGGGCTGCGTACCCAGCAGTACAGACGGTAAAGACCAGCCTCTGCAGCACATGGTTACGCACCCTCATTAGTGCAACTGCCCCACATGATCCAGAGGTTAAATGAGAAAATACTTCCTGCATTGTAGAAAAGAGATAAGAAATGGGAAGTAAAGTGCTAGTATCATTAGCCTGATCAGATGAGTAAGCTTTATGCGAAGAAAAGCAAGTTTGTTAGGTCAAACTAATACGAAGTAATTTTGCAACTTGCATGTCCCTTAAGGGATAGTGAAATAAGATGGAAATAACACCGCAAAATGAACCGAACTGCAAGTTTGGGTCAAGTTCCATGTCAACCAAGCCTAAATGTCCCAAGATACCTGCCCTTCAGTTGTACTCTTTAATTTATGAGATGTCTTGCATGTTTTTCATCTTTCATATATTAGCTATAGAGCTGCCAAAATAACACCATCAAATGACTTCTATGTTTAGAGAGCAGACATATGCTGCAATTCAGATTTCAGACTGATACACAAGGTGTTAGATCTCAGTAGCAAGCAGAGGTAGCTTTTGCCACCATCCTCAACCAGAAGAAATATGTATGTTGCCACTTCACTCACTTTTACCAATGAATTAAGGCTATATGACTTCTGGAAAGAATCCAGCTGGCAGTTACAGGAAAAAAAAAATTATTTNTTCAAGTTGTGATTGTGGTAGATCTTAAAGCATAGGTTCTCCAAGCTGTAACAGTCACAAGCACGAGCATGGCATTGTTCTACAGACTTTTTTTGTGGGGAGGTGGTAGGCATGGGTAAGGGATGAGGTAGGATGGTCGGGTTCTGTGTTTGTTTTTTTCTTAAAGCACGTAGAAAAAGTGAACATGGATACAGTCCTAAACTGTTAATCTGCCACAATGTTTGACAACCCACTTCTATGACTCTTTGTCCCAGATTTAGAAGTAAATAACTCGGATAAATAAACATCCAGAATTAACAGTCAAATTGTGCTGCATAGAGTCAGACCAAAGGTCCACGCAATACCTTCTCTCCAACATTAGGCAACAGCAGACTCTTAACAAGGGCCTGGGGAGGTATGTAATTCCCTACATGTTCTCTCAGCTTGTTGAAATCTGAGACTCAAAGATTTCATGGAATACCCTGGATAGATTGTTATCCCAGAGATATAAGTGGAGTCCAAGTGGAGTCTCACAAGCTTTGCTATCCATGACATCTCAATGTCAATTTTTCAGTTTGACTACTCTGAATAGGTTTTTCCATCTACAAACTAATCTCATTTTCCAAAGCACCTAAGCAAAATACTGCTTAAAAAGCATGGGCACCAGCAGAATGATGTGACGTTTCACTAATGACCTCCTCCTACTGACAAAACTGATCTTTGCTTTCTGTCCTTTGACTAGACATTTATTCATACGAAGACCAATCCTCTTACACAGTGGCGATTCTAGGAGCCCTCAAATGGCTTTGGCTACAGCATTTTTGGACATCCAAGTCATTTATGACAGCCATATTCCTCTTGCCTATAAAATCTATCATTGAAATTTCCAAAGCTAGATGAGATTTCAACCAAACACATGTTCTTCCTGCTACTTTACAGGTAAATCCATGAGTATCAGAAAAAGGTAAAGAGAAAATACAGTATACTCTTAAAGCCAAAGTGTCTCTTGCCTGGAGATAATGAAGACACCTCATCAAAGGTCTGCCAACCTGTGACCAGCTACCTAATTTTTAGTGGCAGTAATAGTTATGTTACAGGATACTTAGGGAAAAATCCCAACCAAGCCAGTAGCTCATATTTTCCACCACAGAACAGGATTATATCATGGGTCAGTACAGACAGGGCAGTTACACCAACAGTTTGAGAAGGTCAAGAAAGAACCTCACTTCTCAGCATATCTTCAGGAAGCTCTTATCTCTCTGTTCAGAATTTAACAAAAACATTAATTTTCTGCACTCTTAGTAATCAGCTTATAGCTTTCCCTTTGCCGTAGAGTAGCTCAAATGCCCCAGTGATTAGTTGACTCCCCAAGGTAAAGGGAGTAGTAGGGACTGGATTTTGCCTGAAACATCTTGATAAAACCAACTCCACTCAAAAAACACTAGAAGAAAAACAATAGTAGTTGTTTAATTATGAGAGGGATAATTATATGCAAACTCAATTTAGCCCTACCTCTGAGAAATCAGTTGGATCTTCTCATTTTCTCCCAATTTACTTAACTACATGAATGCTGCTGACTCCAAGACATCAAGGTGAAGAAAGCCAGAAAAGCAAGACACACATGATGTGTCTGTTTTGTTTTGCTCCTCCTCACAACTACTTAGACATAAACTGTAAGATAATACAAGCAGAGGACACGTCTGCTCAGAGATGTGAAAGATACTTCCAGAAGAATCCCAGTCTACTTAACTTCCATATCACACTTAAATATCTCCCCCTTCAAGAGAAACTGATGGTTTAGGGAATGTTTAGAGTATTGTAGTGTTACAGCACAGGAAAAAGTAGTTTGGGACATAAATACTCCTAGACCTGCTTGCATCTTTTCATCCTTTGCACACAGTTGTGAAAATTTCCTCATGTTCTTATTACCTCTAAACAGGTGCNTGATACACAAGGTGTTAGATCTCAGTAGCAAGCAGAGGTAGCTTTTGCCACCATCCCCAACCAGAAGAAATATGTATGTTGCAGCTTCACTCACTTTTACCAATGAATTAAGGCTGTATGACTTCTAGAAAGAATCCAGCTGGCAGTTACAGGAAAAAAAAAATTATTTGTGGTTGCCCTGAACAATTCCCCTTCCTCTTTAGTATTTATTATTTTGAAGTACCTGAAAACAGCTACTACTAATACTGGTTTGAAAAATTACTTTGCTAGGCAGCTTTTGAGAGAGGACTGAAATCGCTGTTATGATACGTTAGCTTTGACATGGTTTCTAGGGTTGAGTAAAATTCAAGTTGTGATTGTGATAGATCTTAAAGCATAGGTTCTCCAAGCTGTAACAGTCACAAGCATCAAAGGTCTGCCAGCCTGTGACCAGCTACCTAATTTTTAGTGGCAGTAATAGTTATGTTACAGGATACTTAGGGAAAAATCCCAACCAAGCCAGTAGCTCATATTTTCCACCACAGAACAGGATTATATCATGGGTCAGTACAGACAGGGCAGTTACACCAACAGTTTGAGAAGGTCAAGAACGAACTTCACTTCTCAGCATATCTTCAGGAAGCTCTTATCTCTCCGTTCAGAATTTAACAAAAACATTAATTTTCTGCACTCTTAGTAATCAGCTTATAGCTTTCCCTTTGCCGTAGAATAGCTCAAATGCCCCAGTGATTAGTTGACTCCCCAAGGTAAAGGGAGTAGTAGGGACTGGATTTTGCCTGAAACATCTTGATAAAACCAACTCCACTCAAAGAACACTAGAAGAAAAACAATAGTAGTTGTTTAATTCTGAGAGGGATAATTAGATGCAAACTCAATTTAGCCCTACCTCTGAGAAATCAGCTGGATCTTCTCATTTTCTCCCAATTTACTTAACTACATGAATGCTGCTGACTCCAAGACATCAAGGTGAAGAAAGCCAGAAAAGCAAGACACACATGATGTGTCTGTTTTGATTTGCTCCTCCTCACAACTATTTAGACATAAACTGTAAGATAATACAAGCAGAGGACACGTCTGCTCAGAGATGTGAAAGATACTTCCAGAAGAATCCCAGTCTACTTAACTTCCATATCACACTTAAATATCTCCCCCTTCAAGAGAAACTGATGGTTTAGGGAATGTTTAGAGTATTGTAGTGTTACAGCACAGGAAAAAGTAGTTTGGGACATAAATACTCCTAGACCTGCTTGCATCTTTTCATCCTTTGCACACAGTTGTGAAAATTTCCTCATGTTCTTATTACCTCTAAACAGGTGCAGTTGTCTACAGACAATTCAGCACAGCCCTGTGCCCGCCTGCCCTTGCAGAAAGACCTGACATTGTGGAAGAACTGGAGAATTGAGGCACCAGCTACCCCTGCCAAAAAAAAATCTGTCCAGAGCAGTATTTGAAGGCAAAAAAAGGAGCCCTTGTGAAAGAAACCAGATGTGAGAGCTTTCATGTTCATAGGATTTTTGGGTTTTTCTCTTCTGAATCTTACCAAAGCTGTTACGCACAAGCAAGCTTTATTTGTAAAGAGAGAATTATTTCTATGCAGATGCAAACTAAATTCTACGGAATTCAGAAGAAAAATATTTATAGAGTCCATACAACTTAACTTCTTCTCCTTGCAGGTCTGGTTGCATTAACAGCAGCATCAAAATACCCATCTCAGATGGCCAGTTTCTATTTGCCTCACTACCCTCTACAGGCAATATCACCTTTTGAGCTGGAATTATACACTGTTTGTGTGACGTTTTTAAAAATAGGATTCATTTGACCATGTAACTTTGGACTGTGCAGTTTTCCATCTTCCAGTACTGGAAAACAAACTTACTTTTCTATAGGAACAAAAATCTCCTGTAGCTTTTTGAACACTTACACAAGGGTTGATTTCATAATTATAAGGAACAGGTACCCAGAGAGAAAATTTTGCCCTCAGTGGCATGTAACTGGCTCTGCCTTTACTTGAAGACAGGAATTTTTTTTGTGAAGGCAAAACTTGTCATGAACTGTATGTGAATGTTGCTTAGAAAATTCAGACAATTTCTAGCTCAGGAAAAGGAAAGGTAGGAAACAAAATCTGTATTCCTCTTACTTTAACACATCATGAACTTGCAGGAGTTAAAAGCTTGAACAATAAAAGCAGTAGAACAAAGGGCTTCTTGCCCAGAAGATCCTATGCCTGCACAGAGCAGTTAATTAAGCTCTGCCCGGGTTAGTGCTGCTATTTGCACTAGAAAGGCTGTACCAGTGCTCCCAAGCAAGCAAGCTATGCTCAGAAAAAAAAAGCAGCTCCACTCTTTAACAGAGGCTTGAAATTCCCTCTCTGAGGACAGGATCAGGGACCCGGTGTTCCTCAGGTGTCCTGCTGCAGTACAAAGCTCTCAAGAGAATAACTCTTTAACAGCTTCACCTAAGAGTAGAGGAAACAGGAGTCAAATGCACTCTGCTGTCTGTGTTATGCTTTGTCTTTAGGGGCTGTTCCATAGAAGCACAGAGCTCGAAATGTTGCCCCTCATCATG
This sequence comes from Piaya cayana, assembly GCA_013389865.1. Lineage (NCBI taxonomy): Eukaryota > Metazoa > Chordata > Aves > Cuculiformes > Coccyzidae > Piaya > Piaya cayana. The sequence goes on from WAAB01023158.1 coordinate 40,712, forward strand.
TGTTAGGATTTCCCCGTGAGACAGTAATGGTGCAAAAAGATAGCCAGGCCAGCTCCAGCTGCAGGTTAAAAAAGGTACAGAGGTGAGCCCAGTGCAGAGCGGTGTTGCTGCAGCTCCGCGGCTCCCAGGCACAGCCAGGCACCTTTACAATGTTGTATCACATATCCTAGCTAAAGCAGGAGAGAGCGTTTAATCTCTTCTTTCTGGGTACATCAAACATTTTCACACCATAATGGATGAGTCAACTCTCTCATTTTCTGATCACAAGTGATAATGAACACTGTGTTAGAAGAGTCATTTAGTTAAAAAAATATTGAAGCTTAATTGACTTGCAAGCCCTTACAATACATCTGAACTGCGCATTGATAGCTGGATGATGGGCACTTAAGGACTCCAAATAGAATGCGCTTTAGATTTAGGAACTAGCTTCTCCATAATGTGTATCATTCTTCAACTGTTAAGATGATGTATAAGTAAAATGCAGTTATAATCCCACCTTAATTCCCCAAAGTGCTTAGACAGCACTATCAGGGTGATGCACAGTCACATAACTCACAGATTAATAACCACACAAGAGGAGGGATAAGGCTGATAAAGCCACTGATGCCTTTGCATATTCGGTACAGCTACGCTGAAAACAAAAACTCCATTTTTGAGGTCTTTCTTGCTGCTTCATTTTTAACTGGGGCTGGGGGGTTTATTTCATGCTTCACCAGCTGCACTAATAGAACTGCACTGTGCTCGCGGAATGAGATTTTCCTGGTTGTGAACACCAATGGCTGGAACAGTTGGGCTAATCTGAACTAACCTAGGCAGCATAAATACTCTTGCATCCATGAATGCAAGATGATGTTAGCAGAGATTCTTAGTGAGCTAACTCAGATTTAGACACTGTAGAAGCCTAGGAGGGGGAGCAAGGAAGAGAGTTAATTCAAAAATTCAAACAGGAAAAAACACCCAACCCACATTCATATTTAGAGACAGCTATAATTTGTGTGCATGAACACTAGCTAATTCTCTGGTAAAATTCTAACAAGGAAATTTAAAACCCCAAACAAGGAAAAAAATTACAATCATAAAGACGCCAGCAGGATTCAGCCTTCTTCAGGTACAAAATCTAGGTGAGGATGGAGCTTTGGTAGATGGAATTGAACTAACTTAGCAGTGGAATCTAAATTGTTCCACGTAATTGTGCAATACCTTAGGCTCAAAACTGAAGCAGAAATATGAAGGGCACTATACTTGCTGAAAAGAATGATGACAGCCCTTTACTTGCAGTGAACAACCAGGAAAAAATATAAATATCTGCTTTTGCAATTGGTTCAGTATCGTCCCATTAATGTTTTACACCACATAAAACAAGGTACATTCTGGTGGAGTAATTAAGTACTTTCTCCAACAAATACCATAAAACCCCAGCTCTGAGCAATCTAAGAATAGATTCATCATTCTTTGCTTCTTACTTCAGAGCCCATCTTGCTGAGATTCGTGACACAGCAGTTGGCATGCTACTGCTCCTCAAACTATGCCTCTCTGAGAAAAGAGCAGGAACACCAGCACTTCTCAGAGCTGTCTTTTTCAAACAAGAGCAACCACTTCTTCAAACTGAAACCTTTTCCTCCTCTTACAAGGAAATCCACGGATGACCAAAGTAAGAATCTAGGATCTCCAGGGTGCTACTCTACCACAAATCTGTACACTGATCAGTCCTTAAAGAGCCTTTCCTTCCACCCTCTCCCTGAGGACTGAACATTTACTCAGCCTTCAGATAAACTACTTCTTTAGAACTCTACTTAAAATAAACTGAATTGCCATTTTTGTGATTGTCTCTCAAAGTTCAATCACTCTTTGCAAGATGCTTCCTCCTGTTGAGGAAAAGGAAGCCCAGAGTGTTCACCTTGTTCCAGGGGAACATTTGGAGATCTAATTCTAAAAGTTATCACGGCTAAGGACACATCATGCATCAGCAGGATGTGAAGAGCTTGCTGTCCACAGTGCTGTCATTAATGCATGTTTAGAGCCCCACTGGCAGAGCCAAGCACTTTGAGTGTTATAAACCTCAGAAATACTATTAGAAGGTCTCTGATGAATGGTCTGTATAGGTATTTCAGTCTATATTTTTTTAAGTCTCAGCTGCAATTGTTGTATCCATTGCCATTTATGAATTGTAGGGCTTTTTTTTTTTCAATTCTGCATTACTTACAGCATATATAATTATCTCATCCTTCCTGGATGACTTCTAAATTTGCTAGGATGATTCCTAGACTGTGATGACACAGTTCAGTAGAAATCCTTGTATAAACACAGTTGCAGCAACACTGGGTTTATTCCAACTGGTGTGGAAACATGGTTTCTTTGCTTCAGATCAGTTGCTAACAGCTTTTACAGCCTGGGCAGTCAGGATGTACAGAAACTCAGTCGTATGTCTAGTACTAACCCCATGAGTGGAAGCAAAAGGGAAGAAAAAGGTAGCAAAAGAGATGCTATCGTACCCTTTAGATACCTTTCAATATCGGAATGACTTTACGCAGATGACATCAGCTTGGCAGCCTTACTGCAAGGAAGAATCTACAGGGACACTTATTCTCCTGCTCCAAGTTCAGCTCGGATCATCTGAGAAAGAGTATATAAACAGGAGAGTTCAGGATACCTCCAAGTTAGAAACATCTAAAAGGAGAGAGCTGTAACTAAAGCACATGAAGTTATACCTACTATAATGGGTTCAGTGTAGCAATTATAAAGACGTACTCTTAGCAAATCAGACTTTCTAAAAAGGAGGAACCTGATCACAGTCATGTACAAAGTGGGAAATTGATTATGATTTGACACTTACTTGCCCAGCACAAGGACACAGTCAGATTAAGAAACAATGAAGGAAAGAACAAAGGGGGGGAAATTAAAATAACAGAGCTCTGAAATAGCAAAAAAATTTTAATTTAGAAATATGCAAATAGGTTACTGAAAAATGTATCTGGATAGCATTACATCAATGCTACAGTACTAGAACTTGGAGCGAAGAATTCCGAAGCCAGGAAGCCCCAGACTGAGCAACAACTACATACACAGCTACAAACCAACCCATGTCAGTAGAAAAGCTAGTGCTTAGTTACAGAATCCATTTATTTTCTTTTCCGTTAACAGCAGTCACACCTCACCAAGTGCACAATGAAGAGATAAGAGCTGAGACAGTGTTCCATCCAGAGTTTTCAGTAACTGTGGTCTTACTCAGCAATGACTAAACACAGCCTCATCTCTTTCAATACATGGAATTCTCCCTAATTTAGCACTCTGCTAAATGAGGAGGCGGGATATCTTGGTTTTTTCCTATACCTACAGGAAACAGTTTGCTGTACAAAGAACACAAACTGTGTGCAAGTCAACTTAAGCATAGGTAGTTAAAACCTCCACAACTTCTGTGTTCAGAGTAGGCAGCAATGGAATTTAGGATTTTCTGCTGCTGTGTTGAACAGGAAATTAAACTCTAGATGGTGCCGGGGGAGTTGTTGTTCGCTTCCATCAAGGGGTACTTTAAAGAGTTGAACATTTACCTAGCGTATCCGGAAAGGACGCACCTCAAGGTCATTTCAACCATTCACTATTAGAAATTAGAAAGACAGCATCTTCCAGAATGAAGACTGCTAATATTAGACACACAGTTGTGAGAGAACAGAAGAGATACACTTGCATCTGTCCCTGAATTGAGCCACAATCAGCACAGAAGTCTGCAGGTTTACAGAAGTACCACATTAATCAATCTAAAAAGGATACCACTACTCTATTTTGTTGCAAACCTATTAGCCCTGGATTTCCATTCTGTGCTTTCAGGAAAGGTTAATTTTCTCTTTTTGAGAAAACTGCTTATCCTTTTGAGAAGACTGAGAGGAGGTAGAGTTTTAAATCTAATTATGCATGGATGGAGGAGTACTGTGGTTTTCACACTGCAACTTGGTAATTTTGTTAGTCTTATCCACTATGTACTGTGACAACTGCCCTCTACCTCAAAGTTAGGCATGTAAACTAGGACCACTGCCCTTATTTACCTTTTTCTAATTTATCTTGATTAAACCACACCTCTTCAGAGAAAAAAAGCTGTTATGTAGATCTCCAACACTTATAGTTGGAGTGTAATTCAACTTGAAGTCAAGGTGTTATAACAGAATGAATTAACATCTCCCACATTGCACAGATGGCTCACGACAGTAAATATCTCTCCTGTTTGCACTAGGAAGCTGTCAAACATCACTGGCTCACTAACAAGATGTTGAGGGAGGAGCTAATAAAACTTTGCCATTATTTATCTTTGAACAACATGGCAGTAAAACTAGTTTGAGTAACTAACACACAGAAGGCGTTCAGGAAGACCGCCAGCACAGGTACTTGATCTTTCCCACAATATTTTCACTAAATTACTGGGTAATCACACAAGCTTTACTTAGCAAACAAGGTCAATTTATAGGAAAGGAAGAAAGAATGAGTTAAAACCAGACAAATTATGATGCCTCCTCTACTGACTCTTCCAGCATCTTGAGGAGACTGACAATTGTGACATCAACCAGTCTCAGAGTAATTCAGGATGTTTACATTTGTTTCATGACCCTGAATGTCAGGCTGATTTCAACCAGAACTCACAACGCGTTACTAATTTGATACAGGATCCTTACAAGCAGTTGACTTACTCTGTATGAATAAGGGGGAATAAAGATAAAACCCCTGATCAGTACTGTTGAGTAGAGTAGGCAAACAATGTCTCCCGTAGAAACACAAGTTAAAAGAACTATTAGCCAAGGCAAACTGCTTGGCAACCACGTCACAATCCCTCTTCAAAACAGTGTCTAGAAAAGCTTAGGTCAACACATTCCCCAGCTGAAAACATGGCACCTTGTAAGCAGATGAAAAGCAGCTAACTTTCTTCAATGTGATATATGTTGAAATGATGTAAGAAATGCTCATTATATTTGATACCAGAATATACAAGCTCCTTCTGGTATCAAAAGAACACTCTCTTTCTTCCATGCAAAGCACAGTACACCCCAAGGAATTAATTTATAAGGACTGTATGTAGGAAATAAGTTTTGAAGTGCCTGCCATCTCAGCAGGCAGGTATGAGACCAGAGTATTTCATTTTGAGTTGGCAACTGTGATGTACACACGTGTTCAAGAACTAATGCTGAAATGAGACATATAACCCTAGTGTTTTATATTCCAAACAGCCAGTGTTCAAGTGCTACCATTTATCTCTGCAGGCTTTTCATACAGACAGCTTTTGAGCCTTGACTTGTACAACATCAAGTGTTTTATACTCACAGGTACAGTGTTCAAGTCTTGATTTATATCGCAGTGTTTTACACTCACTAGTACACTATTTAAGGCTTGATTTATAGCTGGCTTGAGAGAACCAATTCAGATAAAATACTGTTCGGCCAAATCTTCACCCTTTTCCTTAAGCCAATACAGAGACTAACCTTTTCTATAGGTCTCGGACAGCTAAGTCCAACTTTTTGCTCCACGTTTGTGGCAGTTGTTTCTTTCAGACAAATTCCAGTTTCTCTCTGGATTCCTCTAAAGAATCTATAGAGACATCACTGAAAAGTTAACAAGCTGAATCAAGTTCATTTGACATAGGTAGGTTAGTTTTCCTCTCACAAAAATGGAGGTCAGCAGATAACACAGTGTCTGTGCAATTCCCAATATTTAAATTTCTCCCCATTCAGACTGGTTTAAAGAACGTAATTCCATCCATTAACTTCCAACACTAGTTGAAACAAGTTAAAAAGATAACAGTTATCTTATGGTAAGACTACCTAGGCTCGCAAGAAAAGTTCAAAGCTTTTGAACATTATAGGGTTTAGGCCAAAAAAAAAAAAATCTGTCATTAAAGCCTTTTTACTTTCAGCTAAAAACAGAGATTCTGATGAAAACATGAAGAGTTGTTAGAGATTTATTGTGTTTATCTAACCGTGAAACCATAACCCTCACAGCACCATGGTCACACACAACCCACACTTGCTCCTAGCAAACTCAGGTAAGGCAGCTCCTACTGCTCTGCATGGCTCCCACAGTTTCCAAAAACTGTTACCAGACACTAGCTTTTATTTATAGAACCAGCTAAACTGAATCCTCAAAATGCTTCTTTTAAATGTTGGGGACTGAGAGGAGTGGTGTTAACAGGTCTGTTTAAAAAAAAACTGAAGAAACACTCTTCCCCAGATAGAGAGCCTTTGCTTAAGGGATTCTTTCTGCAGTGAAATGGTTACAACATCCTAAAACTGTGACACCGCTTTTGCCCTTTCTGTTGCTCTGACTGAAATAGTTCTGTACCCTGAGCGGAGCCTTAGGCAAAGAAAATAAACTCCAGGGAAAATAAAGAGGGACTTCAGTTTGAAAGAGAGGAAGGTCTGGCTTACACTAACTTCGCCAGCTCTAAAATACGGCACAAAACTATGCCAGCAACCCTCTAATAATGAAGAGGTCATAGAATTGCAGATATACCTCTTGTAATCTTACTTCAGTTTTTCAGGAAAACTTATCTTACACAGGAACCTCTTGTCAGCTCCATATTTCTGACTTCTACCTCACTGCGGAATTCCAGTTAAGTTTGACCAAAGAAGAAAGGTCACCAAGACAAGATGTTCCTGCAGAGGATGTTCATGTACTTAAGCAGCTATAAGGCAGCCATCCCTGCTGAAGGAAAATCTGCAACCTCAGCCAAACCTTTACCAGGCACAAAATGCTTCTTCCTTCTACCTCCACGTTCATTAGGCAGGATCTGATATTGAGAAAAAAGCCACAAGACAAGATTTCACTAGATCTGCTCTTCACAGAAGTACTGAGAAGAAAAAAAAAAGTCTTAAATCAATCCTAGAAGACGGGTGTGGGTATGAAAGGTGGGAGGTCCATGAGGGAGTCAGAAGACTTCTCTTCCGATTATAATCATCACACCAAGCACAGATGGTTGACTCAGGTACAACTGAGGGGTCAGAAACCCTCTTACCCTAATCGGCCCCCACTAAAACATAGGCTTCACCTCAGAGCTGCTTTAGGAGACTTCCATCCCTGTCCTTTCACATGCACTATATCCCGAGATAGAATCGTGCTCAGCTGGACTGGAAGAGGAAGAACTACAGTAACAACATTGAGTTGCCTAAGTCACAAAAGATGCGGCTAGTCACTCTGGAACATGAATTAAGGCCTCCTAAATCCCAGTACAAAACCTTACCTGCAAGACTACTTTATTGCTTTTCTGATTCCCCTCTGGCAGATTAGTTCCCCAATTATAAAAGTACGCATTATGTCACAGCCTCCTCATTGCTTTTTCCTGAACGTACTTCTGAAGCCATTTAAACCTATATTCCATAAAAAACTTTGAATGAATTCCAGGTCATCATCACAGAATAGCACTGCACTCAGATAGCACCGTTTCCTCTAAGGTAATTTTCATACTTTAATGATCTCATAGCTTGAATCATCCTCTATAAGAAGCCCATGACAGAAGCAGAGCTCACGAAGCAGTGCATTTAAATAAAACAGAGAATAACACAAACTGTATTTGCAGGAGTGTCCTTTGCAAAATCTCATTTGCGCAGACTGAGGGTGAAAAAAAAAATCATTTTATTTTTGTCTTTCGTAGTCACATTACCTCCTTTTAGGCACAAAATATTCACAATTACTCAATTGCAAGATCCATGTAGGCCATTTTTACCTTGGTTTAAATATCTTTAAATACTTACATTTATGAGGGTTTCAAATTTGCACTTTGCTGGGGACAACTGTCGCAAAATATATGGTTTATTCTGCTTGCACATTTGCCCTCTTTGAGCATAGATTTACAGGGCCAGAGATGGACCTGACATACCAAGAACACAACCAGGAGGTAAGCACACCCTTCTGAAAATAAAACACTCCAAAAAATGCTGTAAAGCTTCAGGCAGTTGGCTGTCACAGACAGAAGGTAACCTGTGAGTTGTTGCAGAGCTACAGGAAACAAGAACTACAAGCACCGGTCTCCAAACTTGTCTAATTAACCTCACTGGTAGTTAATAATAAAAGATATGAGAACAAGCCTGACCCTCACTACCCTTTGTGCACATTTTTATACCATCATATTTCAATTGTATCCTCTTAAACAGTGATCTGGAGACTCACGACATGCTAAAAGGACTGCTAAATACAAGACACTGAAGATTAAGCCCACTAGCCTTTAGGAACTAGTTTCTATAAGACATGCTTACTACTGTAGGTCATAACCGCACTGCATCCGAGTTCCTACATTTCACACAAAGCCACGTGCAGCTGCTAGAGAGCATATGTTATATCTCACACCTCTGATTACCTATTACTACTCGTTCCTACCTTCCTCATCTACTCTGAAAGGCTGGCTTCATCATTCCAAGGCTTACTGGTCTGAAGTTCAATGGAGATGGTGGTTAATAGCCCAGTACTGGGGGAACAAACTGGGAACCTGCAGAGCCAGAAGCCTGATTTACTACAACTTGAGCAAAGATGTAACCAAGCACCATCCACTGGGACGTGCAGCTGCCAGGGCGCTCTGTGTCTGGGGCTCAGAGAACTTCTGCAATTTAAACATTCCAGATGGAAGCTGGTCACACAAAAATATCTTCTTGCAAAAGATCCCTAAACACAGCTTGCTAAGTCCAGTGCTGCGCCATGCCAGGTCCATATGGGCTCATACATGTTGACAGAGACCAAGGCGACATTCACAGTGTGACTGGATCATTCTCCCACTCACATCAGAAGCAAGTTCTAAAGCTCCTTAGGCACAGGTCTGTATTCAGTAGCTCACGTAACGGCTTCAAGTAAGAGTCCCAGAGGGAATCTCAGTATGTAGCATGTAACTAGTTACCTGTTTTTCTGGATGCTGTAGTTTACCAAAAGGTAGAAAAGGGCACAGCTAAATAATTTTGACAATTGCACTCTGATGGTGCAGTATTCCAGGGCTGGAAACCACTGGCTCTATAGCGCAGAATACATACAAAAATTGTAGATTGAGTAAGCATGATAGCACTTAAGACCATTAAGGCCTAAAGCAGCAGTCACTGGTTTTCATAACTGCACAGATTGGCTGGATTTCCTAGATGCCTCCAAACCTGCAAAACATCATTCTGTATAGTTCAACATACTTCTGCTATAGAACATCTCAAAACTCCAAAGACAAAGCAGCTATCCAGACATGAGATCTACAGAAAAGACTGAACCTTGTTGACACCAACTTAAATATTAGCGAAGTCTCCTCAATTTTCCTGTTTTATGAGAAATAAATTTGCCATATTGTATTTTATAACAGATTTCAGGTGGAACAACACTCATTCCAAGCACTCAGCAACAGAAGCCGATTCATGAAAGAATATGCAGACAGAATTCAATAGCAAGAAATCTAATAACCTTTTTTTTTTTTACTTTGATGTAAGTAAGCAGACTGCTTACACTTTGTTTTGCACATAGATCTTAGAGCACAATGAATTTCATGACAATGAACAAAAGGATCTGGAAAACAAACTGCAAATTGAAAACAACTTAAAAAATACAGTATAAGAGAAATAAAATGTAGTAATGTATGATTTAATAGCACGAAACCATTTCACACTGTGGCTCATCTTTGGTTCTCTTGTATAAATTGACCAGGTACTGAAACATCAGAAAGCACACCCGGGGTTAAAAATTTCCAGATCAAAGATGCTATGGAATGCTCCAGGGACCTTGCCTTGCTAAGAACACTGGAATTTTAAAGGCCAGCTAACAGGTTGGGTTTAAAGAGACTGAACGCTGAATATACCTGAATATACCTGTATGAAAGCACACGACAAGTCAACCTTGGCTGTAATTTGTTTGTACCATTTTTTCACAAGTGCAAGGCAATAGCGCTAACCTCTTCACAAAGCTGAATCCAAGGCAATCTCTAGCCTTGTCAGCATGTTTAGGTTGCTTCCAACACATTCCCTTATGAGTGGTGCAAACAGTAGAAACTATGATTTTTTTTAAAGGCTGCATAGGTAAAAAAATTGCACTAAATTGTCCCAGCTTTGAAAAACAAGGCTTGTATAGATTCACATCTTCCAAGTCTGANAGAACAAGCCTGACCTTCACTACCCTTTGTGCACGTTTTTATACCATTATATTTTAACTGTATCCTCTTAAACAATGATTTGGAGACTCACGACATGCTAAAAGGACTGCTAAATACAAGACACTGAAGATTAAGCCCACTAGCCTTTAGGAACTCGTTTCTATAAGACACACTTAATACTATAGGTCATAACCACTCTGCATCTGAGTTCCTACATTTCACACAAAGCCACGTGCAGCTGCTAGAGAGCATATGTTATATCTCACACCTCTGATTACCTATTACTACTCGTTCCTACCTTCCTCATCTACTCTGAAAGGCTGGCTTCATCATTCCAAGGCTTACTGGTCTGAAGTTCAATGGAGATGGTGGTTAATAGCCCAGTACTGGGGGAACAAACTGGGAACCTGCAGAGCCAGAAGCCTGATTTACTACAACTTGAGCAAAGATGTAACCAAGCACCATGCACTGGGACGTGCAGCTGCCAGGGCGCCCTGTGTCTGGGGCACAGAGAACTTCTGCAATTTAAACATTCCAGATGGAAGCTGGTCACACAAAAATATCTTCTTGCAAAAGATCCCTAAACACAGCTTGCTAAGTCCAGTGCTGCGCCATGCCAGGTCCATATGGGCTCATACATGTTGACAGAGACCAAGGCGACATTCACAGTGTGACTGGATCATTCTCCCACTCACATCAGAAGCAAGTTCTAAAGCTCCTTAGGCACAGGTCTGTATTCAGTAGCTCACGTAACGGCTTCAAGTAAGAGTCCCAGAGGGAATCTCAGTATGTAGCATGTAACTAGTTACCTGTTTTTCTGGATGCTGTAGTTTACCAAAAGGTAGAAAAGGGCACAGCTAAATAATTTTGACAATTGCACTCTGATGGTGCAGTATTCCAGGGCTGGAAACCACTGGCTCTATAGCGCAGAATACATACAAAAATTGTAGATTGAGTAAGCATGATAGCACTTAAGACCATTAAGGCCTAAAGCAGCAGTCACTGGTTTTCATAACTGCACAGATTGGCTGGATTTCCTAGATGCCTCCAAACCTGCAAAACATCATTCTGTATAGTTCAACATACTTCTGCTATAGAACATCTCAAAACTCCAAAGACAAAGCAGCTATCCAGACATGAGATCTACAGAAAAGACTGAACCTTGTTGACACCAACTTAAATATTAGCGAAGTCTCCTCAATTTTCCTGTTTTATGAGAAATAAATTTGCCATATTGTATTTTATAACAGATTTCAGGTGGAACAACACTCATTCCAAGCACTCAGCAACAGAAGCCGATTCATGAAAGAATATGCAGACAGAATTCAATAGCAAGAAATCTAATAACCTTTTTTTTTTTTACTTTGATGTAAGTAAGCAGACTGCTTACACTTTGTTTTGCACATAGATCTTAGAGCACAATGAATTTCATGACAATGAACAAAAGGATCTGGAAAACAAACTGCAAATTGAAAACAACTTAAAAAATACAGTATAAGAGAAATAAAATGTAGTAATGTATGATTTAATAGCACGAAACCATTTCACACTGTGGCTCATCTTTGGTTCTCTTGTATAAATTGACCAGGTACTGAAACATCAGAAAGCACACCCGGGGTTAAAAATTTCCAGATCAAAGATGCTATGGAATGCTCCAGGGACCTTGCCTTGCTAAGAACACTGGAATTTTAAAGGCCAGCTAACAGGTTGGGTTTAAAGAGACTGAACGCTGAATATACCTGAATATACCTGTATGAAAGCACACGACAAGTCAACCTTGGCTGTAATTTGTTTGTACCATTTTTTCACAAGTGCAAGGCAATAGCGCTAACCTCTTCACAAAGCTGAATCCAAGGCAATCTCTAGCCTTGTCAGCATGTTTAGGTTGCTTCCAACACATTCCCTTATGAGTGGTGCAAACAGTAGAAACTATGATTTTTTTTAAAGGCTGCATAGGTAAAAAAATTGCACTAAATTGTCCCAGCTTTGAAAAACAAGGCTTGTATAGATTCACATCTTCCAAGTCTGATGCAGGCATGAGAATATAGGTTGACCTTGAAGTATTCTGTTCCCCTTATGGTCTAGGGGAGAAAGTAGTAACAACACAGTGATGCCACCATGAAGAATAAACAGGCTTCAACTCCAATCTTGGTCTCTCTCTGCTCTCTTAGACTTTTCATAGAATCATAGAATCANCGTTTTTATACCATTATATTTTAACTGTATCCTCTTAAACAATGATTTGGAGACTCACGACATGCTAAAAGGACTGCTAAATACAAGACACTGAAGATTAAGCCCACTAGCCTTTAGGAACTCGTTTCTATAAGACACACTTAATACTATAGGTCATAACCACTCTGCATCTGAGTTCCTACATTTCACACAAAGCCACGTGCAGCTACCAGAGAGCACATGTTGTATCTCCCACCTCTGATTACTGATTACTACTAGTTCCTACCCTCCTCATCTAGTCTGAAAGGCTGGCTTCATCATTTCAAGGCTTACTGGTCCGAAGTTCAATGGAGATGGTGGTTAATAGCCCAGTACTGGGGGAACAAACTGGGAACCTGCAGAGCCAGAAGCCTGATTTACTACAACTTGAGCAAAGATGTAACCAAGCACCATCCACTGGGACGTGCAGCTGCCAGGGCGCTCTGTGTCTGGGGCTCAGAGAACTTCTGCAATTTAAACATTCCAGATGGAGGCTGGTCACACAAAAATATCTTCTTGCAAAAGATCCCTAAACACAGCTTGCTAAGTCCAGTGCTGCGCCATGCCAGGTCCATATGGGCTCATACATGTTGACAGAGACCAAGGCGACATTCACAGTGTGACTGGATCATTCTCCCACTCACATCAGAAGCAAGTTTTAAAGCACCTTAGGCATGGGTCTGTATTCAGTAGCTCACGTAACTGCTTCAAGTAAGAGTCCCAGAGGGAATCTCAGTATGTAGCATGTAACTAGTTACCTGTTTTTCTGGATGCTGTAGTTTACCAAAAGGTAGAAAAGGGCACAGCTAAAGAATTTTGACAATTGCACTCTGATGGTGCAGTATTCCAGGGCTGGAAACCACTGGCTCTATAGCGCAGAATACATACAAAAATTGTAGATTGAGTAAGCATGATAGCACTTAAGACCATTAAGGCCTAAAGCAGCAGTCACTGGTTTTCATAACTGCACAGATTGGCTGGATTTCCTAGATGCCTCCAAACCTGCAAAACATCATTCTGTATAGTTCAACATACTTCTGCTATAGAACATCTCAAAACTCCAAAGACAAAGCAGCTATCCAGACATGAGATCTACAGAAAAGACTGAACCTTGTTGACACCAACTTAAATATTAGCGAAGTCTCCTCAATTTTCCTGTTTTATGAGAAATAAATTTGCCATATTGTATTTTATAACAGATTTCAGGTGGAACAACACTCATTCCAAGCACTCAGCAACAGAAGCCGATTCATGAAAGAATATGCAGACAGAATTCAATAGCAAGAAATCTAATAACCTTTTTTTTTTTTACTTTGATGTAAGTAAGCAGACTGCTTACACTTTGTTTTGCACATAGATCTTAGAGCACAATGAATTTCATGACAATGAACAAAAGGATCTGGAAAACAAACTGCAAATTGAAAACAACTTAAAAAATACAGTATAAGAGAAATAAAATGTAGTAATGTATGATTTAATAGCACGAAACCATTTCACACTGTGGCTCATCTTTGGTTCTCTTGTATAAATTGACCAGGTACTGAAACATCAGAAAGCACACCCGGGGTTAAAAATTTCCAGATCAAAGATGCTATGGAATGCTCCAGGGACCTTGCCTTGCTAAGAACACTGGAATTTTAAAGGCCAGCTAACAGGTTGGGTTTAAAGAGACTGAACGCTGAATATACCTGAATATACCTGTATGAAAGCACACGACAAGTCAACCTTGGCTGTAATTTGTTTGTACCATTTTTTCACAAGTGCAAGGCAATAGCGCTAACCTCTTCACAAAGCTGAATCCAAGGCAATCTCTAGCCTTGTCAGCATGTTTAGGTTGCTTCCAACACATTCCCTTATGAGTGGTGCAAACAGTAGAAACTATGATTTTTTTTAAAGGCTGCATAGGTAAAAAAATTGCACTAAATTGTCCCAGCTTTGAAAAACAAGGCTTGTATAGATTCACATCTTCCAAGTCTGATGCAGGCATGAGAATATAGGTTGACCTTGAAGTATTCTGTTCCCCTTATGGTCTAGGGGAGAAAGTAGTAACAACACAGTGATGCCACCATGAAGAATAAACAGGCTTCAACTCCAATCTTGGTCTCTCTCTGCTCTCTTAGACTTTTCATAGAATCATAGAATCATAGAATAACCAGGTTGGAAGAGACCCACCGGATCGAGTCCAACCATTCCTATCAAACTCTAACCTATGTCCCTCAGCACCTCATCCACCCGTGCCTTAAACCCCTCCAGGGAAGGTGAATCAACCCCCTCCCTGGGCAGCCTGTTCCAGTGCCCAACGACCCTTTTTGTGAAAAATTTTTTCCTAACATCCAACCTAAATTTTCCCTGGTGAAGCCTGAGGCCATTTCCTCCTGTCCTCTTGCCCCCTTTTGATTAGTCCCAGGTCACCCCTCATATTTAAACAGCAGCTGCTTCTTCTCATGAATTCCTTAGAGCCCTTCCAGAACAATCCAAATGAATACCATGTCCATGTTCAGTGGGCAGCTTCTCAACCCTGAACCTTCATCAAGCTATGCAGGCTTTTTGCCTGAACCCAAACAAGTGCCTCTGGTGTATCTCAGCAATCCACATGTTGATATATACAGCTGTACAACCATTGTGCCTCTCCAGGGCTCAGTTACAAACGTTCACTCATCTCATCTACATCAACTTCTACTGTTGTAGGTATCTCTTACAGAAAACAGCTGATAGAAGATGATGACACACTTCAGTCTCATTTGCTTCTTAGCATTTCTTCAAAAAACTCCGATGCTCAGTTGATGCAATACATATATTGAGAGAAAGGATCCCAGACACATTCAAAGCAACCTGACTGGGAAATCACATTTGACAACTAGCAAGAGAGAAACACACCAGTCCTCACCACACCAGCTTCTCTACACTGTGGTCCCTATCTCACAGCCAAAACTGCCAGCACAAATACACAAAGCAATCGTTTTCCATGTTTAAGACCTTATTTAATCACTTTTCCCTTTCCCAAGTAATTTTGGATGACTTCTCCCACAAAGACTGTCTCAGACTTGGGGTTTTTCTTCAAGCCATGTAGAAAAAGCTCAATGAAAAAATACTGTTTTGTCAACATTTTCAAACAACTGTTAAGTCACAAAGCTTTCCTATCCATCTGCTTTTGAACAGAGACTGGAAATTATCAAGCTGTCAGGAATGTTTCTTTTCCAGCGCTATAAAAATCTTTCAAGTTTGGCAGTGTTGAGCCTCTATAAAGCTGCAGCTTGCCCATGCTCTGAACTGACAGGTTAGAATCTGGCAGCTCGATTTCCTGAAGTTACCATCTGCCCTGATCGCTCTTCAATCCAAGACTGAGCAGCATTTTCCTCACAGTTGCTGATTTCAGTGCCTATCAAGCTGGACTGAGGAAAAAAAGGGCTGGATTTATGCATTTCTGTACTCCTATCCAGGTTCTGGCTCTTTGTGCACAGGAGACCAAGTGCAAGTCCCTTCCAAAAACAGACTTCACAAACTGTGTATCAGAGTCTGATCACAGAGCTAAATTTCTCAATTGCACCTTCCTCTCCATTTTTGCACTCAAATTACTTTAAATTCCCCCAAAGACCAAGGTAGACTATTTATTTACTTGCTCTCTTGCTTTCATGCAATGGACACCAATAAAAGGCTGCAAGTCAGCAGGTAAACTCTTAAATATCCATTTAAAGTGTTTTGGTCCGAGCTTTTAAAATGCAATAAATTTCTACAACAAAATAAGTAATAGTCAGTCTTTCTACTTTGATAAATGCTATTAAACCCAGCCAATCATAGGCAACAAAATTACTGATGACAATAACACGCATTTCTAAGTGCACAATTGCTTTAATTGCCTCTCAGATTATGCTTGTATCACTCAGTATGTGTGTCAGCTTAGTATTATTTTAAAGTAATAATTTATATACATTGTACCTATTTTTACTGGAGAGGAAGAGAAGGTATGGGCCAGTTACACTTCTACAGGAGTTAGGAAAGTGCTAGTTGCAAAGTGTGAAGTTCTTTGCTTCATAAAAATACAAGATACTGTGTAAGCCAAAGAGCACAAGCAATATTCACATTACATATATGTAACATGAAGAAAAAATGAAACCATACAGCATTAGGCACCGTGGAGAATCCACATGGAGAATCCAAACCAAAAGGTTCCCATAGTGACCTGCAAACACCAGAGCTGCAAACAGTTCAGCAAAACAGATACCAGCACAAGTGAGAGCAAAATATCTAGAGTCATCAGCTGAGATAGCAAACACCACCATCCCTCTTCCTAATGGGATCTTTGACCACTTGCTTGGGAATTCTATGGCCACTTCAGCAGCAGGATCAGAGGCAGGTCCATAGCTCTTCCTAAGGAGCTGCCAGACCTCTCCTTTCTCTCATGACTCCATTTCATGTCCAGTGAAACTCTGCAGTGAAAAGACTGGCTAGCTGCATTTCTAGGATCAGTAACTCAGTAATAGCATTTTGATCCCCCTCCAAATTTTCAACACGGTATTTTAGGATAAATAACATCCAAGTTCTTCCTTGTCTAATCACATATCTTGACAAAATTAGTAAGGTCTCATTATGTAAAATGGAGTAACAGCACTTCATTCCAGAGCAAATCCTCAGAAAAGACAGTATTTAAGAGAGTTCAGTTATTTTATTCTAGCTGAGGTCTCATATTTGTCTTCTTCACACCCTTAGTACAGTTAGAGTCATATCGCATCCTCAGACACCTCCTGAGAACATGGTTTTCAGTTTCGGGAAGAAAAAGGCAGCAGAGACTAATAATGAAAAGTTCCTCTAAATCCACAAGGAAGAAAGGACAAAACCTAAACTGAAAGCCTGGATTCCAGATGCTAGATTTTTTTTAATAGAGACCATAAAGAGTGGCGCCATTCCTTTTTACTGTTATGGAATCCCCTCTTCAATACTGAATCCAGGTTAAACACACAAAAAAGCCCCAGTAATTTTGCAAGTCAGCTGTTCCTGCAACTTTACTGCTAGAACCATGCCTTCAACTCCTTTGAAATGACAGATCAATGATGCAACATCAGCCCCTGCTAGATAGCAGCTATATTCCACCATGAAAACAATGCACATAATTAAGCACAGAGTTTGCTTGCAATGAGTAACATCTGCTGATGAAAGAAATGTCTATCTCAGCTAACTAAAATGCCTCTAGTGCTTTAATAAAATGTTTCTACAAGGTTATAATTTTTTTTTCTTTGAATAAATTAGGTTTCCTATCACACCTTCTCTTCCCTCCCCCACAAAGACTCAGACTAAGCAAGGACACAAAATACACACAAAATCTATACAATCTACAGTCTGGATCAGCATCCAGAACTGCGAGGCTCTCCTTGCATCATTCTATGCATACAATTAAATGTGTATCTGTGTATCGATTAAAGACCTACAGTTCTTACCACCACAGTTTTAGCCTTTGCTCATGACCAGATCAGGGAACGAAGACTGAATTCAATGTTGTCCCTGTTATACTTCTGAGTTCAGGAGATAAACTCATAGTCCCACACCCAAAATATTTCAATTTAATGTAAGGCTCCTTCCTTCCCTATGAAAATTCATCCAAAGAGTAACCACAAATCCTAGGTTAAATGCTCCTCCACCACCAAGGACCCTGGTAAATCTGCCTCAAAACTCTAGAAGAACAAACACAGAGGTGAGCACAAACTCCCACAGCATCCCTGGTTGGAGTGCTAGCACTGATGTAAGATTAGTTGACCCATATATATGGAGAAGCTTCACGCTTTTTGATTTGTATTTTCTGAAATTAGAAGTGATAAAATGCACAAAAAACCCTGAAATTTTCTGAACATGTCTTAGATGGATCTTTTCTGGATTGGAGATCGGGAAATGTCAGGTTTGTGCTTGACATCAGAACTGATAAGTTCTGTGACTTTGGCCAAATCACACCACTTTCAAATCACTCCACACCTTTGTCTTCCTCACATGCTTTTTACTTGGTAGATTCTTCAGGTAGAGCTTTTCTTTTAATATGCCTATATATGATGGCTCAATAAAATCAAGTCATCATCAAGATCTAATATTAGCTTCAGTCATAATGCACTCTAACACTATTTTTATTTAGACAAATTCATTTTCAGTTTAAGAGTGCTGGAAGACTGTTGAGAGCTACTGAACCGCAAAAAAATGCAAACTTGCCTGCTTGAGAAACACCTTAAGTTTTATGAGCCGAGCATAGAGTGGTAAGAAATCCTTGAGTTGTAAAATTAAATGTTTCTTTAATTTGTCCATATGCTTAAGCCTATTGTCTGATAGTTGTTGCTGTTTAAACTGTTTCATAAAATAACAAGTTACTTCTATTATCCCTTTGGAATGTTCCATAATTACTCTATAGAGGTTAAAGTATTTATTAATCAGATGTGATTTCTCTTAGTGTAAAGACGTATCTGCACAGATTAAGAAAGATTCTGAACTACTCAGAGAACATGGGGGTTTTATTTCATTACTATCACCTTTATGGAGCAATTATATCTATAATAAACAAACCCACTAGAACAACAGGTACTTGGGTAGGTTATTATATGTACCTCACATTATCATTATCAAAGACTCTTTTCTTAGATCTCTCTCACAAATCCCTGAAGGTCAGAATTTGAGGTAAATAAACTAAAATGGCAAGTCCCACCTCGGCTGCCTCAGTCCGATGTCTCAAACATGACAGAAAATCCCCTTCTCTTTTTTAACCAGTACATTTGCACAGGACCCTGAGTCTGCTTTCATTTGTAAATCAGGGCCTTCAGCTGACAGCATCATGAAAAAGTTACATATCATTAGTATACATATTTATGTACATACACATACCCTTCCCTCCAGCGGCATTTTCCGCTTCTTGTTCTAGCTGATGGGAGGTTGAATACCCAAAGATCAAATAATTTCATTACGTTCTTTCTCTGGGTATTCCATTAATTATTTTATTACTTCATAAGTTTCAGGTGCACCCTGATATAATATGAGACAAAGCAAGAAACTATATAGTAAGAATATTGGGAAAATATACTGCACAAACTCCTGCTAAGGGCTATTGCCTCAGAAGGCAGCAGTATCAAATCAAGAAGATTGCAGTAAGTATGAATTGTACTAAGGCAGGTATTGCTAACAGCACACTATATCCTCAGCAGCTTAACACGGCATTTCAAAAAGGCAGCTGTTCTTTAACTCCACTACTTGCAAGGCAAAGAAACAACTGGAGGACTGTCCTTAAGTTACCTAGTCAAGGTCACACAAGATTTCCGAGAACTCAACTGAGACTCCTCTGCTTCCAAGATCACAAGTACTGGTCGTTAGATGGCACTTCTAGAAAACCTGACCTTCAAGGAACCTCTTCTCCACACTCTCAAAAGCTTTTCATTTGAGTATTTTAGAAACATCACAAGCAGGGAATCTTTACACCATGACCCTCCGTGTTAAGGCTTCACGCAGCCAGTAGAAAAGGCTACTGCACAGAACACATTAAGGTGTTCAAAACTATTTCCTGAAGAAATTCTGAGATTTACAGGCAGCCCAGAGCAGGATTCTCATTCCAGCTGTCCTCTCCATGTAACTAAGAAAACAACTGCACAGAGAAAGCATGCTGCAGTCTGCAGTAAATACAGTGGGAACAAGCAGCATAATTGGACCATTCCCTTCAGTGCCAGGAATATTCAATTCATTTTGCTTAACTGACAGAAATCAGAGCTGATTCAAAAAAGTAAATTCAAGCATTAAGTTTGGTTTCCACTCAAATTCTGTGAAAAGAGAAGCAAAGGGTAAGATGATAGTGAATGAAAAGAGAAACTGAGAGGCAGCACAGCAGAAAACACAAAAAGGTATGTAATTTGTCTCTGTGTCTTATCACACTACCTTCAAATAACACAGAGACCACAAAGTCTCAAAGTGTTAATCACAGTCATACAAGTGAAGAAATTTCATCAGATGCCATCGATCTCTTCCCCCGGAGTTCTCGGAACTCCTGGAGATCCTTATCGTTTCACTGCTACTGCTCTTCCCTGTGGAAGTATGAGCAGCAGCATCCAAACCTCTCCACCAGTGTAAAATGGTTCTTGCTTTAAAAAAAGTATCAGTCCAATATCAGCACAACAGAGTAAGTCCTCGGTGACACAGTCAAGGAAATTAAACTGATGGATTTCAGCAACTAGTTTTGGTGCAGAGATCCATTTGCCTCCTCGTTTGAAACAGCTTCACCTCACTGAGAGTATTACCCCGTGGAAACCAAAAGCAAAAAAGTCTCAGCCACCTCCACGTGCTCCAGCCTCCAACTCCAGATGAACAGCCAGCCTGACACCTTGGCAGCTCCAGGATACTTCAGGACCTGAAGCACTCCTACATACTCCTTCCTCGCCAGGTACTGCTGTATAACATCATTGCCAGAGCTTAATCTGTTGGTGGCAGTTGACTCGTTTCTCAGGGTATGGGAAACTAAACAATTGCTTCTAATATAAATCAGGAAACAAAGAGAATTTTACTTTAGTGGTCTGAGAAGGGGATACACCGGAATGCACTATTGCTGCCCATGTTTTGTGGTTAGAAGAATATGTACATAAACTGCTCAAAAAAAGCCTGCCCTGCAGGCAGTGTTCTGTCTTCTCTGAAGGCTGACAACAGCTTAACATTGAGCAGAACCTGAAAGAATGCTGCAGAGCTGCTAAGTGTTAGGAAACTCCCAAAGACAAATTCCAAAACAAGGCTATGGATGAATGGTCACATACTGTACTACGCAGTTTTCCTTAATAATAAATTTTCCGACTTATCCTTACTTTTTAACCCACATTTTCAACAGTTCTCTCTCGTATGCCATGTATCTCATATCTCAGATGGTTCTACTGATCCTTCCCAGTCTTAACACTGTCATCAAGCACTGACTAAACTAACACTAAAAAAATGAAGTAATGTTCCCCTTTAGGGAGGAAATAAGAGGTGGGAAGTTAGTTTATAGAGAGGACAAGGACTTCTATGCCATCATGGGGTAACCAATGAAAGATTCCCTGAGAAAGACTGAATTCTGCATATTTTAGACAATTCATTGTAGATTTCTTTAGACAGATAATGAGAAGTATTCAGAACCCTACTGCTCTTGCTCTGATACACTGTCTTATTAAAACCTTCACACATGCTCCCATACTCAGTGTCTTTGCTGCTGACCTGCAGGTTTGTCAGTTGTGCCACATAACCACATCACAGCAGGGCACTAAACAAGAACAGAAGGCTGGGCCTTCTTCCCCTGCCGTTACTTCCACATGACTGGCTACTCTAACTGGCTCTTCAGCAACGAAGAACTCTTCATAGCAGGGAGCAGCACCATGCTACTGGCCTCTGACCTCTGGGCAGAGAAAATCGCAGGATCAAATCACTGCCTACTTAGTAGCAAGGACAGGCAGAATCTGCAATGAGGTAAGATCTGGCCTTCCAAAGATACTGATTATCCATCTTCTTACCCTAACAACAAACTGATATCTTTTAGAAGAACATACAGTATCTGAAATTGTTGTAGCAGTGGCCTCCCTCAGACTAACATTCCTGCTTAATTTTAAGCTCTCCTAATGGGCAGGACCACTGAAGTTTGCCAGAGGCCAAAGTCTGCACAATTTTTGGAAGTGCTTTTCCTCCTTTCAGACCAAAACCCAGTACTTGCCACTTTCTACACAGATGCTCGGATTTGTTTCCCTTAAAATTGTAGACATAAAATATACCAAAAGAGACCAAAAGTAAGCAAGAGATGAAACTCCAGGTTTTATTACATTGCTGCTGCTTTCCTAGAAAATCAGAAGGGAATCTAAAACGTAGTAATCAAACGAGTCGAAAAGCATACAAAAACACTTCTCTCCCTGTAGAGATCCATTTTAAAGTAGCTGTGACTTTTAAATCTTAAGTGAACATAAGTGTAAAGCCAGGATTAGATCCAAGAATGTGTGCCACGTTCCCTTGTTACCAAAATGCTGCAATTCTTCAGTGAGACAGGCTACACTCATGGCAATGCCGTCTTCCTGGGGGAACCCAAGAACAACAGATAATTCATGAAGAGCAACAGCTTAAATAACTACTCCTTCCATCCCCTGCCTAGCTACAGAAATAAAGAACCGCTATCTTCAGATTTCTCTGTAAAGGAATAACGTGTCAGTACACAGGTAGAACATCTTAAAATTGTGATTATAGTGACAGAACAGTGTTATATCACAGCAGATCATATAGCGTGCTTCTATTGATACCAATTTATAGCAATTTACCCTTAGCCTTTGGCACATAACATTATTAGCTGAGCATATGAGACTGGACTCCAGTTAAAATTATGTTCTTGCATACAAAGAATGATCTCAGAATTTTACAGGAGACCAGCTGTATAGCTAGAAGGAAGCTGATGATGACTTAATATCACAAGCATCTTTTGAAATTGTAAACAATGTTGTTTTGCATCCATCTGTTAATATGAGAATGTTGGTAAACTGCCCCTAGGCCGCCTTTGTTTCTAAGCTGAAAGAATGGTTTAACTTTACGCACGTGTAAATTAACAAACTTTCCCTGCAAGCAATTCTTGTAACAGGAATCATCATGGATCCACTGAAGGCAGCGGTTTATCTGTATGACCAGGTTTAACAGCAGACATAGCAGAAAGAAGATCTGCTAACACCTGACTTACTTCACAACTGTACCAATTCTTTTCACTCTGCCTTAAGTTCCTCACCAACATTCAGTGAGGAACTTAATCTCAGCCAAGTCCTACATCATACCAACTGCTTAGACTCCTCCACCTTAGAAGCAAAATGCTCAAATCTAGCTCAATTCTTTCCCTAAGTTTTCATGGGTAAACTGAGTGGAGAGAGATGTTCCCATCCCAATAATACATCAGTTCACTTGTTTCATTTAGCAAAATTCTCTGCATCTACACCTGCAGACCTCCAGCTCAAAACAGTCTTTTCCTTCTCCTTTAACAGACACAGCCATAAATAGTGACAGTAACCCTGGTGCTGAACTAAGTTGTTTTCATCAACAGCACAGCTGTCCCAGGCTCGCTCCATCGCCAACTGGCACATTCAGTGGGCTGTATGATGACAACAGTTTGTGCTGTGGGACAGGAGGATGTGCTGGCTGCCATGGTGCAATGTGAGAACTACATCATGTTGGACCCAGTGGGAGGAAAATAAACAGCCTTCTCTGCTAAGCAGGCAGCAGCACATAATTATTCATGGTGAAGATAAAGGACTAGTGGCATTTCTGCCCATGGTCAAGCTTTCTTGTCCTGAAAATAATTGTCATTGCTCTCCAGCAATGGAGAAATGCTTATTTAATTCATCTAAGATCAGTAACTTATCACAATCAATAAGACTTTTCCACAAGTGGAAGAGATAAATGTTACTCTGGGCTTACAGCCAATTTTACTGTTCTTATTAATTTTTTGTATGTTTCAACTCAGCTTCACAGAAGGAAAAAAAACCCCCACATTTTACCAGGCCTTCTTTCTATCCAATGTAGCTGTGCCACTTGACTAAGGATACTAGAATTTCTACCCATTGTACATGCAAGGAAATGGTCCTGTAGCCTGGGATCTCAATGTGATCATTTACTGCAGAGGCGCAAGTGTCTCGCAATAGACCAGCCCAACAGCCTCAGCTTCTCTGTATCACAGCCCATTACCATGACCACTGCCAACCTGTGAAGTACAGTGGCATTTCAACACGCACCATGTGAAAAGCCTCTACCTTTGGCAAGCAGGACAACTGCTCACCTTCAACCTCTTTGATGGCAGAACTGGGTAAAACCAAGCAGTAAAGTGGTCTGTATGCTTCAGTCCCATGTTTCTGCAAATCACGAGATGAATTAGAGATGCTGGAGCCAGACAATGTAACATCTGTAAATACTAGCTACATCTCTATCCATTACCGAGGAAAAGCAACTTCCATTGCAAGAACAGGTATTTTTTAATTTTCCAGTTAAGGTTTTAACAAGTTGAGGAGAAAGCAGAACACAAAGTAGAGAAATGGTATTTGGAATACATTTTCCCAAAGGAGCCTGCAATTTTTTGCTAACTCATGTAAGCATATCCTACAGTATCCACCCAAGTTGGTAGCAAAGATGTAGCAGTTGCTAAGCAGAGACAAGAAGCCTGTTTCCACTCTTCATCCACTTGCATCAGAGGGATACTACAAATAGCACCACACAACAAATGATTTTAGACAGAAAATTTGTTTGGAGATTACATTTATTTTGCTAACCTTTTGTCAGCGCACAGGTGAGCCACAGCCTAGCCTGAAAGGCTGCGAGCCTCAGGAAGACCCGAGAAATTCATACACAGTCATGAGGCTGAGGACCATAGGGCTACCAGCAGTTTCCTCAGTCCAGATGCCCCGGGTTTGGTAGACCACAAAACACAGGCATTGACTTCAAGTTAATCCTGGAAGTGAAGGCAACTGCTGAATGCAAATAAAATAACATGCACTTCATACAGAGAAGACTCAAAGCATATTATCCTGGAAACAAGCTATCAGCCACTTCAGAATGTGTTTCCCCTGAAAATGAGCTCTAGACAGCTTTGAGCAATCAAGGTCCCATTTGAGTTGGCAGGATTTTCAGGTTGTCCTGGCTAAAAATGTAGTACAATGATTTTACCAAAATGTCCATTCTCAAACACATTAACAGCCTGTTCATATGTCACGTGCACAATTACAGTACCTGTGAAAACAAACATGTTTCATCCCTCCAAAGGTTTTAGACGAGCAATTTGGAGAAACTTATTTGTGCACAAACGTAGATCTGTTAATCACTGGGTCAGGGCAGGGCCACCAAAATAGTTCACTACAGACAGCAGTCATGTGTCAGAAAGGTGTACCAAGTGAAAATTTAAAATTTCAGAATTGTGCTAAATGGTTCTAATTTGTAACAGGAGGGTTTTCCTCTAAATTTAGAAGAGCGTGCTTTCAACAAAGAAGCAGCAAAACTATACCAGGAGATATAGTGAATAACAGAGCTCCACAAAGTGCCTACCTGTTCATTCCTGAAAGTACAGACTCCACTCTGGTACTGATCCTGACAGGAGAAGCCTAGACGGATTGACTTTGACAAATGTGAGCTATCCAACATACGCTGGTGGGAAACGTTTACATCAGTCAACCACAATTCTGCCAGGACTGCTAAACATCTTGTCAGTCTACACCATGAATGTAATTTAACACAAGGTAAAACGCAGCTCTGGGGAACAAATTGGAACAGATCCCTGTAATTGGAACTAACTATTTTCAAAACCTAGGCAGCAAATGCTTGGGCAGATCAAGTTCTCTACCTGCTCATCCCTTCCTCTCTGTACCACCATTCTTCCTCACAGAGAGTCAGTAAGTCAAATATCAGCCTCTAGACAAATCTTTCTAAATAAAGCTGACTTAAACTTTACCACGATAAAAAAACTCAGCCAGGCACATTAGCCTGTTAGCCTCCCAAAGTAGAACAGAAGGCTTCAGCATAGATATTGCCTAGTCTGAGACGGTTACGCTATAAAGATGCTTCCCCTGTCCAGCAGCAAATACGTTACATTAACTGGGTGCATGAAACCCTCTCTGCCAAGGGCACTCTGCCCAAGGGGTACAAATCTATTCCCTCTGCCACTTGATCTAATGCTTTACATACAAGTTTCCTCTTCCTACCCTCATTATGCATTCGATATCACAAAATACTCACTGCAGCACTAAGAACAAGAAGACCCTGTACAAAGTAGATTCCAGATATACGGAGCTATGCTCTTCCTAAAAGAGCAGGATGTAAAAAGCTGACATGCCGTTTCAGGATCAGGTCTCTGACATCATCAGCAAGTGACCTAAGGCCCCTGTCCCACACAATTGAATGAAATGACTACAGGTGCTATCTTTAAATAGGAAGTACTTAAGGTTAATGGCTGTCTGCATCTGCTGACAGCATTTTTTTAAAGAAACATGCATAATGCACGATAAGCAGTGTTCAGAGGAAGACAAAAATAGCTCCGTATCAAAAAGGTTGGTTCCTTATTTGCCTCCAAGGGCAAATGAACATGCTGGTCTTGCATGTAAGCAAATCACTTTTTCTTCTAGAAAGATGTTTCATCAATTCTCCTGCAGATAAACATCTGCCAATATCAATATTCATTGCAACACACACACACAAGAAGCCTTCCTTAGCCAGGAGGTATAACGTTGCAACTCAATTTTCAATTAAAACTCTATCTTTGAAATAATAATATACTTCCTTTTTTTGTGATCGTGGACAGATGTGACCATTTGCCAAGACTCCAAAAGGCCTTAAAGACTGGGGCATCCTGTCCTATCTTTGACAAAGCTTTTTTTTTTTTTTTAATGTGATAAGGTGATGTCAGAGACTGGTATCTCCTCATGCAAGGAGTAAGGGTACCAGGCAGAGCCCAGACCAGTTATAGGACAGACCATTTGGTGAGTATAGTAAGCAGTTTCTCTTAGAGAAGCATCAGACCTAGGATCCAAAAGTTCTTGGGGAATCCAGATAAACACCAGAGAGAATCTGGCCAGAAAACAGACTTTTCCAATGCAGAACAGACAAGGACAGAGTCAGCCTTTGGAGTCATCAGGAAAACTGTACGTTATGTTAAAAATCAAATACATGATTGATAAAGAACTACACATACTACCAGCCAAAACTGATGAACTAATGGATAAAAATCAACAGCGTAAGGAAGTTGAGTTACTGCAATTCCCAAATGAGTCTCAAATGCCTTGCTTTTCTGCATCAAAGCATCCTACCAAGTGAGACCTTTAGACTGAAGTTAAACATGCAAGCAAAGTCTGATGACAGTCAGGATCAGATCCAGTCTTCAGCAGACAGCAAGCTACAAAAGGGTAAAAGTCACAACTAGGTACTTTTCCTCAGAGTGGCTAGTTTGCAGGTTTGGGGATTTTTCTAGACTGACAATCTAAGTACGTCACTCAAGAAAGTCTGTAACTTGTAGCAAGTGTAACTACTACCTGTGGCTCCATGTTCTGGTAACAGCACCTGAGATGACTTTCTGTAATACCCTTGAATTAAATCTGGTTATCTATTCAGCTTGCGTGAACATACCACTATTAGGAAAGGTGTTTCGTCTGCACCACAGTGTTCTGAAAAGCTCTTGGGGGCCTACCCTGGGAATTGTGCAGCTGGGAGATGACAAGAACCTGGGTAACCATAGAGAAGCCCATAAAAAAGCTCTCCCTAGGATGCTCAGCTGCCTCACAGATGGAAGGAAACAGCATGTGATATGACTAGCAAGACGTTTCAAGCAAAGGCGCTAGCAGAACCAAAGCTGCAAATCATAATGTTAAAGGGTAAAAGGAAAGAGGGTCAGTCAAGTTCTGGTTTTGTAGAGGCTTTGATCACATACTGAGATAGTTCTAAGGGTAACCCTCCCTACCCCATCACCTACTCTGAATGCCAACATAACACTCTATAAAGCTCTGCACGGTAATTCTGCTTTATCTCTGATACCTTGGCTAAACTGACTTTGAAAAAAGAAGCATACATCTGCTGAAGGACGGAAACAAAGTTTACTGGTTTGGGTTTTTTTAAGGAGTCAGACAGCATGTGGACAAGGGTAAAAGCAAACTCAGATTTTCAAAGAGTTGTGTCAAGATTTCTCAAAGGCTCTTAAAGAAGTTTAACTGTTGCAGATAAAGGGCAACAGCCTTCAAGTATTAATAACTGACTAAAAGATAAGCAACAGAGTAGGAAGGAAAACAAGTTTTCATGATATAAGTAGTTTACTAGTGCAGTCCCATATGGACCCGTGCTGAAACATGCACTATTAAAAGTATTCAGAAGTGATCTGAAAAATGTTGAGAGGAATAGATAACAATGGAGAATAAATTGACATATTCATGTTTTCTGTAGAAATTCATGAGGTAAATCTTATCTTGAGACTTTCCAGTTCTCCTTATTTCAAAATGGATATAACAGAACTAAGCCAGTACAGGAAAAGCAACAAAGACGACAGATATGAATCAGTTCCTGTATAAGGCTAGATTATAACTAGGACTACGTCATCTGGAAAGAAGAAGATATAAGAATGTACACTATGAACACTTTCAGCAAGGCACCAACTAGTTTTTCAAAATTTTCCAGCATGCCTTTTATTTTTGCTATTATCACAGGAGGTTTACAAATTCAGAAAGCACTTTTTGACACTATCTATAAACTTCACTGAAATGTATTGCCATAAAAGGTTGTAAATATCAAATGCTTATGCTATTTTTTTTCTGCACCACGACTTTGCTTAAATGCCACCTCCGCACATCGAGTCCTGATGTGCAGACTAAAGGAAGCTAGTCTTACACTGGTCCTAAATAGCCTGCTCTGAATCACTGAAACTATTCATAGAGCAATGTAGTCCTGTAGTTAACACCCATAAACTGGGTAGAGCCAGAAACCCTCTTGTTCCTAGATAAAATCTAGCAGTGAAAACTGACACTCACAAAGAACCTTCCTAAGAGATCACCACAAAGACACTAAAGCTTCACCTTAAGGCCATGAATTACTATAGCAGATGGATGCGTACAACTGCTGCAAAGTCACCTTTGCTCTGACCTTGGAGACTTATAGTTTTAAAAGGCTCACCAGGCAGAAGATAGTCCTACATCTAGCAATTTCTTCTCACTTTTTCCCTAATCTCTACCAAGTATTTCAGGATCTAGCTGCAAATTAGCTGACAGATGGCTTGAGGAGGAGTTATGGGTGGTTACTATAGAATGGCATGTACTCACAACAGTTTTACTTAAAAATCCTCCGGAAATGCTATGCACTTAGAAGATGTACTTGCTTCTGCAAATACCGATAAGCCAGGAACCAAAAGTATTTCATTACAGAATAAATGGAGCATGACACAGGTATGATAAACAGAACAGGAGGAACAGTCCTCTTATCTCTTTCAGCTAAGTAGGATATGGTATCTCTACTCGGCCTAATAGAATACACATGGAATTGATAGAGATGAGCCTCTTCTCTCAAGTGCTTTCCTCCAGAAGTGAGGTACTTCTACTAGTCTTCTCTGTTTTTTTTCCTCAAATCTAAAATGCAGAAGTAAACAGGTAATAAAGTCATACTGTTCCTAGGTCAACAACAAGGTACTTCAATATCAATACCTACCTCTCAAATGAGAAAAATGGAAATTTTGCACTACTCAAGTGGTTTGACACACAGATCGAGAAACATTTCAGTCCATCTGGAGACCACTCCTCCTCTTCACTCTTATTGTTCAGTTTATGTCAATATTTCTTCTTTCCTCATCAATAAATCCTCTTGCCTCCAAGCAATGTAGAGTTTGGTAAAGCATTCACAGTTCAACATGCCTTCCAGCACAAAGTGTGTTGAGAAGGCCTCACAAATTTGACTTGCTACTTTCAAAACTCTGCCAGCCAGCCTTTAAACCAGACCTACTAACAAAGCTGAATCCTGTTAGTAAATTTAATTTCTGTAGTGGGTAAGAAGTCACTAGTCTAGAACTCGCCATCCTTCTCACCACTGTTTTCCAAGTGGCTTCTCAGCAAGCTTTATTTTTAACATATATAGACACACTGCGGTTGTACAACCGACTTTCAACAAGCTCCAGGAAGAATACTTCGTCTCACTTCCAGGGTCCTTTCTATTACAAGTTCTACAGTTCAAAAAAGTAGCGCTAACAGCCACTTTAACCTAAGAANATCTCACTTCCAGGGTCCTTCCTAATACAAGTTCTACAGTTCGAAAAAGCTCTTCATATATTGCTAAATTGTAGTAGCACTAACAGCCACTTTAACCTAAGAACATACATCTATGTTCAAGCTCTTACACAAAACCCTTCAGATTAAGTTTGAAGCACTATAACACGGGAGATAAGGATGGCAAGCAGGATGGCTCTCATGGTTAAGTACACTCATGTTAGATTTTCTTCTTTAACATAGAAGTGTATTCATCAAGGGGACTATGAGAAAAGTAGCCAGAATATTCATCATCTTTTGTTGCTCATAGAGGTCAATGCAGTAAAAAGCTGTTGTTTATATTCCAGAAGCCACAGAAGCCCAGCCCACCCCCCAAATATAAACACCAGACCTTAAATGCAGTCATTCTTTAAATACACGCAAACAACAGTTGAAACAATCTTTCCTCCCCAAGCACTCATCAAATCAAGAGACCAAACACGAGCAAAAAATTCCAAGCCATTCAAGACACTGAGAAGAGTTCAAGAAGTACAAGAAGTAAGTATTGATTTAGGAAGCATCATGTTCCACTATCAATGCTACAATACAACTAGCTTAGCTCAGACACTACTAGCTGGGCGCCCTACTTAAACTCACCTAAGTCCATGTGATTCCCTCCAGGACATAAGGAGTTAGTAAGGCATGAGGAAATGGAGTTCACTGTAAAAGTTCCCCAAAGCATATATTTAACATCTGGTTAAGCAGGATTTAACAGTGTCTGCTAGCCATGAAAAAGTGAGGTTAACAACCCCTTGCCTATTTTTTCATCCTGTGCACCCTTACCTCACTACTTTCCATATCCATCGGAAAGGCTGGAGGATTTTTAACGTATTAAAGCTCTGATTTTTAATCTGGTTTTTCCTCAAGAAAAAAAAAATGGTGGCATATTGAAAAGCAGAAGCAGCAAGGCTGAATGAGTTCTGATATGACAGAATCAGAAAAAGTAAAAATTTTTCAGCTCCACTCAAGGCAGCACATTTTCCACTAATTCAGGTCCCAGTTTCCACCAACTAGAGATCAACATTTATGACTCTCTTACATTATTTCTTCCTCTATTATCTTTCCCAAATTTTAGCCCTCTAGCTAACAATTTTTCAATATGGATGCTGGAAACAGCAACAGTGCACATGGGTATTTCATTCCTCTTACAGGGACATTGTTAGCCTGGGTTCAAAGAGTCTTTATTAAAAATGGTCTTGCCACAGGTCAGCTCTGTCAATTATTTATGAGTATTAGTGCAGTCTTCTAGTGTCCCATACTCCTTTGCTTTCATTCCTCCAGAATGAGAAATTACATCTTCCCCAGAAAGTCTCACAGCCACCTGAAAGCATCAGTAACTCCCCCTAAGACAGCACTGGTATTCATCGGAGCAGCTCTCATAGTTACTATCAAAAGACATAATAACTTCAGAAAAAGAACATCCATGTTAAAGCCTTTTTCAATGTGATCAAAATTATTTTTCCCTTTAAACAAATAAAAGAGAATTAAGAATGATGCAAGGGAAATTCAACTGTATTTTGTAGTATAACGGCAACTTACCCATCTAGTTAACGGTGCTGTACTAACTTATGACAGTACAGGATTTTAAATAGTGTGATCACCTCTGGTACTGTGGCACTAAATACCCAAATTATAAGCAGCGCATTAAACTAGTTATGAAATGTACCTCTCCTTGTCTGAATTGGCCCCTGTGTGGATAGCCTGTCTCAGGCTGGACAGAGTCCTCTCCCAGCTCCAATCCACGCATGGCATCAAGGAGCTTGTGCTAATGCAGAGCACAAACTCATTACCAAATTATCAATACAATGTTTCTCCTGGTCAGTACCTCCTATGTCTGATTCTAAAGAGATCATTATGCTTTCTTGTGTAAATACCAATTCGTAGCCTCACAAGAGACATCCTAAGTACCATCAAAACTGCCTCTAAGGGCAGCCACTGCTGGCTCCTCCTTCCTGCCATCAGCCCAGCACACTTAAGTTTCTGACTTCTGATGTGATTCATTAGCTTGAGCTTCAAAACGCACAGGGCTTCAGGTTATTGGTCATCTATACAGAAGCCACACAACATGAGCTTTCAAAGCAGGAATAAACACTGTCAGATTACGAATACAGATGCTCAAGATGAACCATTGTGAGGCTGCAAATCATGTGCTCGTACCAAGTCAGGGGATTACGAACAGCAGCATCTCTACAGAATGCAGGTCCAGCCTCACACGACGGTGACGACCTCACAGGTCGTCCCTTTCAGAGGCCAGGCTGCCCAGGCAGTAGCTGTTAGACATCCGTTACCTGGTACCACGATTTACTATTTCAAAATTACAGCAGTAGCTACTCGTGATGTGGGTAACTATAAAATTTTCACTTAATGCATGTTAATTGGATTATTAAAGACATGCTTTCTGCACCCACACAAATAACAAATTAGTTCTCTCTAATTATTATTAGAGTAACTCCCATACAAAATAATGATTAGGCCATTAAGACCATGCAGCTCAACCGCCATTAATTTTCATATTTGAGTAAATTAGCTAATACAGTGACATTACAAAAGGAAACTCCCTTATGCATTTCTGAATTCCTTCACTCAAGCCAAAGGTATACAACAAATGACTGTTAAGTGCTTTTTCTTTTCATTAAACATTAAGATGAAATTATTCATTATAATCTGGAAAAAAACTATTACAAAAAGCTGCACGTTTAAGTTTTGTGTGCTTGTAGATAGTGCTGAAGTGCATTTTTAAGCAGTGCTGGAACAGCACTGTACAAAAGAGAAAGTCACAGACCTAACACCATCAGAGTAACTCAAAATTTTAGTATTCAACAGCACCAACTAACAGAAGTCACATGACAGTCGTTGCAGGATTTTCTAGGCATCCAGGACTTCTCAATCAACACAAATTACATTTTTCAAAGAGATGTAACCCAGTCACCATTTAAGATTCTCTAACGCTCCCGCACATTTGTGAACAAAGGGTTGAATTTCTAAACTTGCACAAATGCACCATAATAATGGTAGGAAACCTCTTCCTTGCTAGGTGCCACACACAACTTTGTGAACACAGTTGGTAGTAATTAGCTGTCTACAGTCATTTAATAAATCAAAAACCAAAGCACAGCATACAGCTTCATTTCATATAGCTCACAGCCTTGTATCTGCTTTGGACTGAGCTTTCCTACCCTCCTGATCAGAGACATTCAAAAATGTAACGCTCTGCTAGAAATGGGAGAACTTTCCCTCCATCATCCCCCACCTTTGACCTATTTCTTTCTAATCTCACTTTTAGATGACGATTTGTGTATTCTGAATAGAGCTGCTAACATCATTTTACTAAGCACATCCTATTATCTTTACATTCCTGCATTACAAAAATGAGAACTTGCCAGAAATCTGTAGTTGCACCGCAGAAACCAATATCCATTAATTTTCTAGGCAGAATACCCATGAACTAGAACATATAAAAGATGCATAGCTCGGGGTATGATTACTATGCGCTTTGGTGCGGAGGGAGTAAAGATCTCCTCGGTAGTAATTTAAATGATCATATTGCTCACAGTAGCAAAACTACATCATTTGATATTAACACCCTTAACACTGATATTAAAGTCACCCAACTGATGTAACTGAAAACCTTCAGCAGTTCCTTCAAGAATGAAGAGTAGCCCTGGTCAACATTTTCTAGGGCTTTTCAAGAAGATATGTTTATATCCGGATTACCTCGTAATGCAATTTCAGTTCAGCACACTATTCATTTGCATGTATAACTGTAGCCAAGTGGGTGAACCAGGAAACTATATGCATGGTTTATTAGATCTAGCACGCTCAGCAGCTTGCAAGCCCACAAATTGAATGCATAGATGATCTTCCTAACCAGCCACCCCAGCCCCAAGATAGTATATATACACTTTCAAGCCTCCAACTGGGTACAAGAAAAGCAGAGAAAAAACCCACGCAATGTTAAAATGGAAAAAATAGAAATTCTCGTATTGAGTGACACAATGGAACACATTCAAATCATGTAGAGGCAACTGTGTTTTAGTCCATTGACTCGTGTGATTTATAAATCACTTCAGAATAGTATCCAATCCACCTGAAGTATTCAAGGACTTAATAATTGTGCTAAACACCTTTAACATGGGTTTGTTAGCAATAACTACTGGAGGGCACTGGCTGAAATACACTGCAACTCCCATACCCTTTTAGCCACACAGCTAAGGCAGCATCTTCTGCTGTTCTTCATGATCCAAGTGGGATGAGGTTGGGAACTCAGCCTGGACACTCAAACCCACAGATAAGTCAAAGCAACAGCCATTCGTCATCCCTGCAACCTCCTTTCTCCATCTGTAGGGAAATCATAGAATCATGGCTTAGTTTGGGTTGTAAGGGGCCTTAAAGCCCATCCAGTCCCACCCCTGCCATGGGCAGGGACACCTCCCACTGGATCAGG
>WAAB01023159.1:0-11892 GCA_013389865.1 Piaya cayana
CATCCCCGGCATCCCTGCCAGCCTGAGGCTTGGGAAACCCAAGGAAACAAGCAGCCCTCGACAGACCAACAGTCTGTCCTGTCTGCTCATCTCCAGAGCAGAGACAGCCACGAGGGCACTTCCAGCTCCCTCACCTCGCTGTGTTGGACAAGGATGATCTGGGTTTTGCTCCCACCCTACTCTGCCTCCTCGGAAGCTGCTTGCAGGCATCGCTTTGCCTCTCAGAGAGAACCAGACTTAGAGAGGAATCTCATTACTGCAAGAAAACTGAAAAGGAACTCGGCATGAATAGCTACTCACATCTGAACCAGCCTCTACTTTGGACATTGTCCTTCCCCAAGGGCCCCAATGCCCACGTGCCCCCTGGTGCAGAGACCCAACACGTCCTCAACTGACAGAGCCAGAGTTATTCCCTCTAGAAAATGACCCTGAGGGGAAACAGCAACACAGCAGTAAATCTTTTTTTAACAGTTTGTCAACAAAGAGGCACTGTTTTTAGCACCAGAAATATTGCCAGCCTCTTCCAGCATCTGTCACAACAGCAGCAGCTGACACTGCCACAAATCCTGGGTTAAGGAGATGGGAAATAAAAGAGTTTTGAGAGGGCAAAGTGGAAAAACTGAGTTTCTCTTTTATGTCGGGTCCTTGAATCCAAACCAACGGGAGAACGTGACGGGAAGGATCTGGCCCCGTGCACACTGGTCTGAGTTGACTCTGGTGTTGGGCTCCGTGGCTGCAGAACCAGGCTCTGCTGAGGCAGTTTTCACAGAATCACAGAATCACCAGGTTGGAAGAGACCCATCGGATCATCGAGTCCAACCATTCCCATCAAACACTAAACCATATCCCCCAGGACCTCATCTACTCGTGCCTTAAATACCTCCAGGGAAAGAGGTGTTTTTTCTTCACTTCTTGTTGCTTCCCTACCAAATCTAAACCTGGTTTGCCAGCTTTCCTTCTCTTTTCCTATAGATTTTGATGGAACTAGAGCTCTTATCTTAGCGGAACCATTTCACAAGCCGCTCTCGCTCCGCCTGTTTGCAGAAGCAGAGGGCACACGGCTGCTCCTGCTTGGGTTCAGACACAGGAACATGAATAAATCAACAGGGTTTAGTTGTTGGCTCCTGTAGACATTTGCACCCAAGACATCAAATGGAACAGAGTCCCGCTTGCTCGATACTGTCCCTACCTGCATCTGTCTCTGGGGCCAGGAAAAGCCATCGGAGCTGTTGGTCTGGCTCCTTCAGCCCCAGGACAGTCGTGTAGAGGTCGCCTTTCAACAACAGTCACCACAGTGAGGGCCTGAGTTGGCTTTAAACCAAAGAGACAGGTATGAGAACCATTACCTGGGACTACCTGATGCTTCTTGTCCTTGAGCAGGGGAAGCGCTTTGCTCCCAGCCAGCAGCACCTAACTCAGCTTCGACGGAGAAGAGCCACCAGTGGTTTTTCAGTTTCCTCGGTGATCACTGTGAGGTCTAAAGCACAAAAAATTAAATTAAAATAGAAATGTATCAGAATTACAGACATTCGTATGAGTTATACACCTGCTCCAACATCTAGCTCTTCATGGAATAGATTTTAGTAGTTTTTGTTAGATCTCTACTTCTCAAGGACTAGCATGAACTGGTCAAAAGGAGAAGTATTTAATCTTCTAGCGATACAGCAGACATTTTAATAGTGAGATTGGTTTATTCTTAGGATGCCTTCCGTAAAGGACATACATCTTCCCAAGGACGAATAATTACTTGACCAGCCTGCAGCAATTTGTCAATGAGAATGACCCTGAGAGCAGTTAAAGTTCATAAGGTGCAACATGAGTCACCATTAGAAAATAACAGGACTATTTGTCTCGATGACACAAGGTGAAAATCCAATAGCAAATTGGTATGAAATATGACCCAAACTAAATCTGAGAGGAGTGCATGAAAGCACGGCTGCTGCTTATCTGGGAAGCAAATGAGAGAGGGGGGGATTTTGAGTGCTGGAGAGGAAATTCAGTATCTCTGGAAACACAGACATAAAGATGTAAAGGAAGAACGCTGAAATGGTTTTCATTTTTCATCGTAGACACGGAACTCGGAAACGCAGCGAATAACCCAGAAAGCATTTTAAGGACTCCACTTTCCACACGTTTGGCTCAAGAGCAAATGGTCTGGTGGCCCAGCAGCCACAATGGGGAGTATAACACTGCGGGTCGTGTGATACTGGAGGAAGAGCTGTAGGAAACGCAGGAGAATGAACACACAGGGTTACGCGATATCTGTTCATCTGCCTGATTCACACTCTGTGCCACCAAACACCAGCTTTACTCATGACGTGGCCCAGCTCAGGATGCTCTTTCCTGACAGGAGCCCTTGGTAGGCACGGCCCTGGCTGGACACGCCGCGGCTCCATCCCGCAGCCCTCCTGACTGAAGCTCCTGCGGCTCCTGCTCTCCTCCACCTCCCTCTGTCACCGATGGGAAGCAGCAAGGATGGACAAGAGCGAAGTGACGACCCATTTGGGCTCATTCCCAGCTCTGTGCTGGCAGCAGCAGGGGATGGGCCGTGCTGTGGGCTCGACTCGCTCCTTTCCCAGCCAGCTGGACAAGGTCTTGTGCAGCGTTCCAGCAGCTCATCCCTCCCCGGCAGGAGCAGCCAGGGAGCCGCGGGGCGTGAGGATCTGCTCCCTCCAGCTGCCAAGCCCAGAGCACAGGTAGAACCGCTCTGTAAAACCCGATGGTGCCGCCACAGAGGAAGCAAAAACGGCCACTGATCAAATATGTTCTGTGATGGATTACACACAATCTTAAATATTATAGGAGAACGTATTTCATCCAGACAGGGAACTTTAAGCGGGACACAACAGACATTTTTCTTACAATATTAACAATTCACCATCTGAACTTTATCTTCTCCTTGGATAATAACCACCAGACACTGAGTAAAGGAACAATTGATTTAAGATCTCAATCAAAAGAAAGTATTCCTCTTATCTGTATAGGCAAGCAGGGAAATAACAGTCATCGGGGGTTATTGTACATTTGTCGGTCCATTAAGAGCAGAGGCTCCGGATCTATATATGGAATGTAAGACATTTGCGGAAATGACTTGCAAAAATCTTTAGTGGTTAAGAGCTCGGAGTCTCTGCCTTTCCCTTGATTCCCACAACATTCACTAAAAAGGACGAGGGAAAATAACATGATTTTACACTTCCTATGCTTGTACTTCCTTCCCTCCTTCCACGTGTTTTCTCCTGATGATTTAATTGCCAGTTTGATAGGGAGCGATGCGGCTCACAAGCTGCTCCTCCCTCATCCCTCTGCCAGCGGGGTGTCCTCACCCACTCGGGTGCGAAGGCAGGGAACTTGTTCCAGGGGTTTGGAAACAAGAACTGAGGCACCTGAGCAGCAACTGGGATGGTGAATTCATCAGCGACAGCCTCCTGACAGAGCCCAGCAGCCCAACGTGCTGGGCTGACAAACCAACCCCGGGGACTGCTTGACGGGCTCTTTTCAATCCTACTCATCTGCTGGAGGTGGAGGAGGAATTAATCACAGCGTTACAAACGACAAAAGCACGTTGGGCTTCTATTGCGAGCCCAGCCCTGAGCGTGAACGCAGCTTGAGATGCTCACGCTAATGACGAACGGCTGCTTTCAAACCAGAGCAGGTTGATAACGATTTTCCCCTGCACTCTGCCATCTCTCGTAGAGGATATACCGATGGGAGCCAGAGGTGTCAGAGCCAAACTGCTCTGAGTTTTAAATCATGGCTTGTTCATTGACAAAATGAAGTTGCCAAATTCCTTTGCTTCCCTAAATTTATTTCTGGCAATTATTTTAAGACACAGGTAACAATCTGTGCTCTCACAACTGATCTTATCCAGGGTTTCCAAAGCAAGATCTTTGTTCTCCGAGGTTTGCTCTGCTCTCAATGGACGATGCCCTCTCATCAATCAGATCTGAACTATCACTGAGCTGGGCCAACGGTGTGAGAGCAACCATTGATTCCAGAGGTTTAAACATGATAATACAAACTCTATATTAAACACAATAAACTCTAGCTGCCCTCTTGGAAAGCTGCCTTGAGTGGAAAACCAGCCACACTCAACAGAGAGGTGTGATGCTGTGCCTGTGAGCTCAGTGAGTGTTAGGGATTTCTCTACATAAAATAAGAATGAAATAGAAATCAGAAATAGTCATTTAAAAAAAAAGATCATCGTGTCCTTCCATCTGCACAGAACTTACCGGTGAGATAAGCCACACACGGATTGGACCACAGAGCTACAGCTGCGGTGGTAAAAGTGACGAAACTGTGCCCAGAGCCTTCATCATGTTGAGTTCAACCCAAACCAGGCGTGTGCTGCCACCAAACA
Source organism: Piaya cayana (assembly GCA_013389865.1). NCBI lineage: Eukaryota > Metazoa > Chordata > Aves > Cuculiformes > Coccyzidae > Piaya > Piaya cayana. The sequence continues at coordinate 4,358 of WAAB01023159.1, forward strand.
GCCCTAAGGGCAGACACACGGAGCCCCTGAGCTCCCCCAGAGGCTCCCGCTGGGCCCCTGGGTGCTGATGTCACCTAACAGGGGAAAGGCTCGTGCAGCCTGGAGCCCTCTCTCCCTCTTTCAGTCTCCACACTGCTCAACAAATTCCTCAGATGCATCTCAAGGAGAAATGACGGTGCCGGGCACAGATGCCACCAACACCGACACAGGCCCCAGCACGTGATGCGCTCGTCCCCACTGCTCTCACCTTGGGGCAGGGCTCCCCACAGCCCCGAGCCAGGTGGCTGGGGATCTGGTTCAAGTCGTGTTTATTTTTACCCTGACTGCTCTGCAGAGATAATTGTGTCAGGCTGGATGCACGGCACGCTGCTTCCATCCCTGTTCCAGTTACCATGGTTGCTAATACTCACAAAACTGCCTGAGAAAGGAAGAGAATTGTTCTCCCCACACTGGGAAACGTCTCCCTGGCTCCCTCCTGCCCACACGGTGCAGCCGATGCTGCTGGTCTCCAGCGAAGATGTGAGAGCTCGCGGGGATCTGCCCAGCCAGGTCTGGCAGACGGAGCTCGGCTTCTCGTGGTTTTATCGCCGTGCCGGAAGAACAAATCTCATCCCCACTTTGGTTTTATGTCAGGAGAAATCTCTCTTACTGCAGCTGCCAGTGGGCACCCGTGGGAGCAGAGAGGAGCGCGCCTGCATCCCAAAGACCATCGTGGTGTGTTTGATCCGAGCCAGTAACCGCACGCAGCACCGGGCGGACGAGAGCAAGAGAAAAGCCTCGGAGAGCAAACCAAGCGCAGGCTCAGCCCGTGCCCCCCGAAGCACAATGCTCCTGTGCGATAAGCTAAGAACTCTCCAAGACTGAAAAATAGAGTGGGCAGCGGGTATTTCCAAGTATGATGGATCCGAGCACGATAAGGGAGCTGTTTGATAGAACCTCAGTCCTGTTGCTAAGCAGGGACAGCCGGGCTCCCTGCCCAGCAGCAGGTTGAGCTGCGCCTACAGCCACACGAGCAGTGTGGGTGCAGAGTGGCAGGAGGTAGCGCTGGCTCCCCGTGTGCCACACAGGGTCCCTCAGCCACAGCAGTGCGGGTATCGCTTCCCAGTATCATGGTCTTTGGAGGTGCTTAAGTTACGAGTAGACGAGGTCCTGAGGGACATGGTTTAGTGTTTTGTGGGAGTGGTTGGACTCGATGATCCAGTGGGTCTCTTCCAACCCGGTGATTCTGTGATTCTGTCTGGGATGGACCGGACCCACCTCACCCTCAGCAGGCACCTCAGAGAGCGCATGAGATCTCTCCGGCTGCCAGGACCCTTCAGCCATCTCCGTAGTTCAAAGCAACGAGAAAATACTGAATCAATATGAACTTGAAAGTCTCGTGTCTCTGGGTCTGCTGCAAATCCTCCAGCAGGCTGGTTTCCCTCTAGCTCTCTGCCTCCCTCTGTCCACATGACGATTCCCCAGGTATGAAGAGCCAGGAACCTCACACCAAAAAATACCTGAACGCCGTGGAGCTTAGACTCACAATGAATTATTATCAATCAGGCAAAACAATGAGCTGAATCATTAAATCTCCGCAGTGGTTGCAGAATGAAAGGGGTGGGGGTTCAATTTACTGTGCTTCAGGAGCCTCAAACCAGGGTCTAGTCCCAGTTGAGATAAATTCACGCCTCCATTCACTTTGCTGAGCTTTCCATAGGGAAGATTCCCTTTGCAGTCAGACCCTGCAGTTGGGCAGCACCTCAGTCGATGCCCAGCGGGCTCTGCTGGGGAGTATTTTCTCCCCGTGCTCTCAAGATGTCAGTTGAGACTTCACAGCGGCTCCTTTTGGCTTCCGAGTCTGCCAATAAGAAAAAATAGCAATAAAAATATGCAGATCATTGACATTTCAGTTAAACAGCCGTGGAATTAAGGCTCACTCGGCTCTACTGCTTCTTGTTAAATGAGTATCTAGTTTATTGCCACCTATTCATAAAGTTATCCATCACTCCTCACAAAATTTGGGATGAATCCATGTGAAAAGCCATTACCGTTCACCTTTCATTATTCTCCTGTCTTTATGCCCGCTAGACCCAGCTGCAGCAACAGAGCCACGTGACGCCAGCGCCAGGGAACAAACAACGTCGCGGGGCGAGGGGGCCACGAGCCAGCCGGCCCGGGGAAAGGTGAGGACGTGAGGCAACGTCTCGTGTGTGTCTGCATAATCGGCTCTGTCTCAATTACACAGTTCACAGACACATAATAGCCCAGTAATGACACGCTGAAAAGAGCTGGTGAGAGCTTAGAGGCGGCTACCCCAGCAGAATATCAAGATGGAGCAGGGAGAAGGGCTGAGGCTCTGGGGGAGAGTTTTGGTCAGACGTCATTCATGGAAAAAAACAAGAATGGAAGAAATACTAAAGGGGATGATGACATTTCCTCCCTCCCCACGTCGGCAGAGCTGAGAGCACCGAATCCTACAGGCTCAAGCCTGAACTGGAGGCAGAGAATCCTCTGAGCCGCCTGCCAGCAGTTCTGGGCCTGCTTGCTCACCTATTACTCTTAAGATTCTTTGAGCCAAGGGTCCTTTCTAGAGAGCAGCGCTCCCTGGCCACATCTGGGGAGTAAAGGGGCATTGACAGCTCTCTTCAGACATTTTGAGAGATAGAAAGTAATGAATAATATGCAATTCCACTAGAAATGTGCATAACGTGCACAAGAGGCGTGGGGGCACGGAGGGCAGGGAGAGCCAGGGCAGAAGGTGCTCCACGCGCAGCGTTTCTCCTGAGCGGATCACACTGTGTTTTAGCAACGACTCATAAATATTCACTCAGCACCTGTTCCAGTTATTTCCAGGCAGCAGGAGCAGCCGTGCCCAGTGGGCCCAGTGGCACAGAAAGGGAACGGCTCATGACAAGTCTCCCACGTTTACTTCCATGCTCTTTAGTGGGATCGCATGGAATCCTTTTGTAACTGGCACTCTGGGGTAGAAGCAAAGCTAATCTCATCATAGACGGAAGAAGATAAAGCTCCATCATTTACTAGGTGTGCACCACGTCCTCATGAGAGCAGAGTAAATGTTTGGTGGATACCGGAACCGAGGAAGGGGATCTCGGGAAGGGAGGCAGGTCTTGAGTGCACACGCCTGCATCTAGAAGTGCCTTCGGCTACTTGAATTATTCAGAATTGCCGGCACATCACCTTGCAGTAAGTACTCTCCTGCACAGAGGAAAATGCAGCAGATACTAAATTTTGTCCAGTGTCGATACAGAATTTATCGCTGCCTTTGTACCCCGTGAAACATCCCTTGTTACCGGCCAGAGACTGCGCGGGGAGGCTGCTCGGGTTAAAGCTCTTTATAAATGCTGCTCTTCTGTAATAGAGAAATTACATTTTTGGGTAAAGGGCAATCCATTCAGTTCTGCCCACCTGGAAATTTACAGTGCTTGGAGGCGAGATGCCGTATTTCACTGGGGCCTGAAACCTTCCTTCCCCCGGGGTGGCCAAATTGGATTCTGCCGCAGAATGTGAAATCAGCCGGGGCTGCCCGAGCTCTCTGAGCAGCGTCCAGCCTCGTGTCCCTCCCCAACTCCTGCTCCCTGGCCGGGCTCTGCCTTGCCCCTCTTCCCCGGCACAGCTCTGCGCACCACACTGGGGGTTAGGGGCTGATAAATAGTGAGAGCGCAGCTCAGGAGTTTAAAATAGGAAGGGAAGAAATAGAGAGTGGCCACAAAACATTTACTGCCAAATGAGCTCAAAGGGCTTTTATAACTCTTAGTCACGTCATGAGATGCTGCTGCGACACAGCGATAAACACATCCAACCATGAAAATGTTATGTGTTTGCTTTTTAAGTCACCTCCAAGTATTTCAGTGCAGAAAACTTTTCTACAAGAACACTGACCTGTGCCACACGTCAGCCCCTGCAGCCCCTCTGTGCTTCGGCTTCCACCGCAGAACGAAGCAGGATGGGACCACAGTCTCTCCAAAATCAGAGAATCACGGAATCATTTGGGTTGGAAGGGACCTCAAAGCCCATCCAGTCCCACCCCTTCCACAGGCAGGGACACCTCCCACTGGATCAGGGGCTCCAAGCCCCATCCAACCTGGCCTTGAGCCCCTCCAGGGATGGGGCAGCCACCCCTGCTCTGGGCAACCTGGGCCAGGGCCTCCTCACCCTCACAGCAAAACATTTTTTCCTAATATCTCATCTCAATCTCACCTTTTCAACCCGAGAACCATTCTCCCTTATCCTATCCCTGCACCCCCCCCAGATAAAGCTCCCGTCCCGGGCTGTTCTTCATCCCTGGGTGAAGAACAGAGTCACACGAAGAGGTTTGCCAAGGTTACTGAGACAAGCTGAGCCGAACACAAACTTTCTCCATCATCCCCTGATTCCGGTCTATTCCAGGGCTTTCTTGGGACCCAAATCCAGCTGTTTGCACTCCCATCTCCCCCTTTGTTTCTGCCTTCCTGTTTTAGCCAGATGGGCCCCAGCTGTTCCTTGAAGCTGTATTCACTTTCTGATGCATTTTCCATGAGCAAAAGGAGAACTTCTTTTTTTTTTTTCCCCTTCCATCAGCAATTTTCTACAGTAAATAAGAAAAGGAAATGGAAAACCTTGTAGGAAGTCCCAGGGTGCTGAGGCTTTTTAAATGGGCTCAGAGCTCAGGCACAAGGCAGATTAATCACTGAGCAGACCTGTTGAGCCAGTGCACAGATGACATTTCAGGGCTGGCATAACGAAGAAGGATTAATTGAGTGACAGGGCCAGGAACAGCAGAAGCCTGAGCATGAACCAGCAGCTACAGGAGAGTCAGGATGCGGCAGCACTGAGGCTACTCAGCAAAATTAAGTGCGGCTGTCGCAAAGGTTTCCTTTGCGTGAACATTCTAATGGGTCTGCAAGAAATCGCAGATGATTAATTGGATCATTTCCATATCCTGCTCCTAAGTGAGATGCTTAAAGGAGACTCAGTTACTGCCTGACCCACAAAACCAGAGTGCCAGCCACTCCAGAGAAGCTTCAGCACAAAGAAGGATGGAGCGGTGAGCAGTACATGTTAAAGACACAGGAAAAACAGGTAATAGCCCCTCTCTTCACTGAAATATATCCCGTTCCTCGGGTTAAAAATGTATCACACGGAAATACACCCGTCATTTAACAAAAATAAATAACTGGAGTCAGATAACAGGTTGCTGTTGACAGAAAGCAGCACTTGCCAAGTGTAATGATGCCTTTTCACGCAGCATTAGTGCCCCAGAATGGTTAATCTTTGCTCAATGGTCCTTTTACCCTAAAAATACCTAAGACACACTGCGGCGCTTTCTCCAGCGGGAAGCTACACGTAACAGTAGAGCCTTCAGAACCGAGATTCAAATCCCTTTGTCGTTTCTCCCCTCTCATTTGCCTACAAGTGCTGCAAGGTAGAGCCAAAAAAAGAAAAGAAGAAACAGAAAAGCTTCTGCTGCCTGGGGCGTAGCCTGGATCCTGGTGGATGATGCAGTTCTGCTCCTCAGCAGCCGGTTCCTTCTTAATGCTTCATTTACTCCCGATCACCAACTGCATATCTCTCTGCGTATCTTCAGCCCCAAATATTCTGTCTTCTTGGGTCTGGGAGCTGGCTCTCACAGTACCTCAAAGCTGGTTTCCACATGTTCTATTTCTCTATAATTATATTACTCATGAATAAGCAAAGGGAGGATTTTACTCCTATCTAAAGCCAGGCAGCTACGGGAACGTGCGATATCAGGGACGGAGACAAGCTGTCAGGGAGGTTTTATCTGCTGCTGGGAGATCTGGAGTGGGCTTGAAGAGCTCCTGAATTGGGTGCTCAGAGCACAACACGGAGCTGCCTCCTCACGGAGGGTCTGTCGATCCTCCCAGCCAGTCGGGCAAGGATCAGCTTCTCAGACAAACGCCCAGAGATCTGAACCCAAAAGGTGTGATTTCAGCTTCTGTGTCATTCTGAAAGCCTTCGCATCAATCCATGACTTCATTTTCGTTCCTCAGCATCTCTAACTCGTTCTGAAGCTGCCATTGATTTACTGCTCAATTTCTGAGTGGTTTGAAGAGCTTTTCTCCAGCACCAAGGCTACTTATTTGAAGTAGAAATTGAATCTGATTGGAAAACTTCTTTTAATTTGCAAAACAGAGTAGGTTAAAAGGAACGGAGAAAAAAAACAACCTCCTCAAGCCTCTGACTGCGTTTCTGACATAGCAATGATATGATGGCAGGTCCTGTAGCAACTTAAGAAAAACCCAAACCCACACCACTTTTCCAACCCCTGTGTCACAGAGATGTTGAAAGGACCTACCAGAGGGTTCCCAGTGCAGGGGAGGGTGCAGCTCACTCGTGGTTGGTGCAGGGGTTGGTACCACATATCTCCAGCGCATAATTTGAAGTGATCCAACTCTGGCCTTCAGGGTTGAATCACCTGTGGTGGCTTTAAAATGCTTTACAGATATGAACAAAATAAACCTTAACACCACCTCCTGTTTTTACTTTCTCATCTGTGACCGCAGGCAGCTGAGTACTCACCTTCCAAACATGATGGGGAGAGGAAAGGCTCCGTGTCCCGCTCCAGCGAGATGATGCAGAGCTCCACATCCAGGACTTCAAATTGTGCTTTAAACTGTGACTCCAAACCACTGCTCTGCATCTTTCCCAGCATTTCCAAGCCAGGGTGCCCTCTCCTGCCCCTGCTGTGCTGTCATGCGCTCCGGTTCCCTGTGTGAATAAAACAAGGTTTTCAGAACACGCTAACAAACCAACTCTGAAATTATTAACATTGTTCTCACCTGAAGAGTTCAGAACCAACTCACTGTGCTGATTTCCCCTACATACAGTATTTCTCTTTACTGAATTCATTTACCGCTTACCCGTGCCTGTGCATTTACATTCTTTGTTGTTGCGTTATGTTTGTAATGAATTTTCATCTGTTTATTGTAAGGAAACGTCTCTCTCAGCCCTCGCACTAATGCTGCTGCTTGTTTCCTCATCCGATAACTCAAACGCAGAGACTGTCATTGTCAAGTGTAAAGGAAAACGATGTTTTTGAAGATTGTGCAGAATAATTCAAAGTGTGTCACATTCCTTCCACTGAAAAATCCTTGATCGCTGATTTCATCTTTCTACTGAGAAACTGCTACCAGCGACGCTGAAATTTGGGTTTCTGGGTGAGCATTACAAACCAAGAAGGGAGACGCCTTGACCTGCGTTTCCTTGGAGCTCCTCGCTGTCCCCTGAGGAGCGGGATGTGTCCTTCGCACTGTTCTACCTGAGCTGGGGTCCTGCCTCTGCCTTAGGCAAAGGCTCCGTGTGGGGTGTTTGGGAGAGCTGGGATTGGGGGGCTGGCACAGGATAACGAGACAGGATTGATGAGCAGGAGACCCAGCAGTGGGGATGGAGCTGGCAGCCAGCGAGCAGCTCCGACTCCTGCTGTGCTGCATTGTCAAGGCTCCCTGGTTTGGAGCTAAAATTGCTGATTTGGATATCGTTAGCCTCCACAGATCAAGGTAGGACTAATTATGAATAACAGACTGAACTGTTCTTTT
>WAAB01023159.1:12617-36825 GCA_013389865.1 Piaya cayana
CATCAATCCATGACTTCATTTTCGTTCCTCAGCATCTCTAACTCGTTCTGAAGCTGCCATTGATTTACTGCTCAATTTCTGAGTGGTTTGAAGAGCTTTTCTCCAGCACCAAGGCTACTTATTTGAAGTAGAAATTGAATCTGATTGGAAAACTTCTTTTAATTTGCAAAACAGAGTAGGTTAAAAGGAACAGAGAAAAAACCAAACTCCTCAAGCCTCTGACTGCATTTCTGACATAGCAACGATATGATGGCAGGTCCTGTAGTGGCTTAAGAAAAACCCAAACCCACACCACTTTTCCAACCCCTGTGTCACAGAGATGTTGAAAGGACCTACCAGAGGGTTCCCAGTGCAGGGGAGGGTGCAGCTCACTCGTGGTTGGTGCAGGGGTTGGTACCACATATCTCCAGCGCATAATTTGAAGTGATCCAACTCTGGCCTTCAGGGTTGAATCACCTGTGGTGGCTTTAAAATGCTTTACAGATATGAACAAAATAAACCTTAACACCACCTCCCGTTTTTACTCTCCTGTCTGTGACCGCAGGCAGCTGAGTACTCACCTTCCAAACACGATGGGGAGAGGAAAGGCTCCGTGTCCCGCTCCAGCGAGATGATGCAGAGCTCCACATCCAGGACATCAAATTGTGCTTTAAACTGTGACTCCAAACCACTGCTCTGCATCTTTCCCAGCATTTCCAAGCCAGGGTGCCCTCTCCTGCCCCTGGTGCTCTGTCATGCGCTCCGGTTCCCTGTGTGAATAAAACAAGGTTTTCAGAACACGCTAACAAACCAACTCTGAAATTATTAACATTGTTCTCACCTGAAGAGTTCAGAACCAACTCACTGTGCTGATTTCCCCTACATACAGTATTTCCCTTTACTGAATTCATTTACCACTTACCCGTGTCTGTGCATTTGCATTCTTTGTTGTTGCGTTATGTTTGTAATGAATTTTCATCTGTTTATTGTAAGGAAACGTCTCTCTCAGCCTTCGCACTAATGCTGCTGCTTGTTTCCTCATCCGATAACTCAAACGCAGAGACTGTCATTGTCAAGTGTAAAGGAAAACGATGTTTTTGAAGATTGTGCAGAATAATTCAAAGTGTGTCACATTCCTTCCACTGAAAAATCCTTGATCGCTGATTTCATCTTTCTACTGAGAAACCGCTACCAGCGACGCTGAAATTTGGGTTTCTGGGTGAGCATTACAAACCAAGAAGGGAAACGCCTCGACCTGAGTTTCCTTGGAGCTCCCCACCGTCCCCAGGGGAGCGGGATGTGTCCTTCTCACCCTTCTGCCTGAGCTGGGGTCCTGCCTCTGCCTTAGGCAAAGGCTCCGTGTGGGGTGTTTGGGAGAGCTGGGACTGGGGGGCTGGCACAGGATAACGAGACAGGATTGATGAGCAGGAGACCCAGCAGTGGGGATGGAGCTGGCAGCCAGCGAGCAGCTCCGACTCCTGCTGTGCTGCATTGTCAAGGCTCCCTGGTTTGGAGCTAAAATTGCTGATTTGGATATCGTTAGCCTCCACAGATCAAGGTAGGACTAATTATGAATAACAGACTGAACTGTTCTTTTATCACAGGTTTTTGATTAACAGGAGACAGAGACTTTGAGTATTTCCCATGCCAAATCATCCTTTCAATTACCGGAGCCTGTATCCCAAGTATTTACAATGGGTTGTTCTTGTTGGAGAAGAATACAAAGAAAAGGAGAAAAAAATAAATCTTATTGTCCTTCAACTGCTGCCCAACCGTCCTGCTGGCACCATCCGAGCCTCGTCTGTACCTGTGGTGGGAAGTGAAGACACCGACTAACACTTTGTTTGTTTTTACAGCTTTTCACCTCTCAGGTCACACTCCAAGCAGGGCTCTGACCTTCACAACAGAGACTGAACGCTGAAGTGAGACACGCTCAGTCACACGAACAACGTGCAAATGCCCTGCAGCCCTGGAGAGGGGCCTTCACGTCCGAGCCAGGGCGGGTTGCAGCGGGATGAACGGGTTACAAAAGCGGCTTTTGCAAAACACTCGACTTGAGCCTGTCCTGCTGCTGCTGATCCTGCAGCAAGAGCAGGGATGCGGCTTTTGGGAGACCCCGAGCAGCTGAAAACTGGTCCCAGCTCCTCATTGTGCCCCAGGGTGGGTGGCTCCATCTCTGCCCCATCACGGACCCACCAAACGTCCCCGTCACCCACACCCTGCTGTGCATCCCTCGTGGAACAGCAGCCTCACGTCAGCCTTCACCCCTTGAGAAGGCTGGAAGTAGGTTAGATTAAATCTGGTGGAGCAGATTTTGGTCACCTTAAAAACAACAACAACTCCCCTTTTCCCTCACACCCTCCCACGCACCCAGCTGCCAAGCCTGAACTGGAAAATTAAATCACTCAGCTGGCAGGAGTCGGCCCCTAACTCAGGAGGACAACAGTGTTTTAAAGCAAATTAACTCCTGCAGTGAAACAGTGAACGCAGGGCTGGAGGGTCTGGTGGTGGCAGCGGGTCTGTCCCTGCCTTTGGGGCACAGCAGCTGGGAGGGAGGGCTTGGCCGCTCTGGAATGGGTTGAAGAGCAGAGCCAGTGTGGAGCAGAGAGCTTTCCAAGGACAAGATTTACACCAAGCAGCAGCTCGATGGGGCACACGGGCAGGAGCAGCCGCCTGCCCTCTGCTGCTCAACCTCCCCAGCCCCTCCAGGGCTGCTCCTCCTGCAGGCAGAGGTGGTGTCAGAACCAGGAGACAGGCAGATCCTTTACCTTTTGGTCATTCTTGGTTTACTCCCTCACTCTATTTGGTAGTGTATTTTGTGGAAATAAATTAAAGGTCTTGCAGGGAATTAAAAATATGGATTATCCTCAACACCTAAGCGATGCCTCCTCTGTCACTGAGAAATACCAGGCTGCAGAGCTCCCTTATAAATGCCTCATCTTTACCTGTAATTCACACATCCAAGTGTCATCCGAAGCGCACGGACTGTCTGTCTCGTCTGAAATGAAGAGTCTCCTGACACGTGCTAGATGAGACTCTCGTCTTTCTGGAGATGCACCTCGGCACGGGCTCGTGTGTCACTGCTCAGCCGGACTGGCGTTCAGGGGCACTTCCAGAAGGATAACACTCCCTTCCCAGAATTATCCCGTCTTATTTAATTAATTAAGTAATTTTGCTGCGGTCTGCTCTGCATTGTATTTCCACTTACCTTGTGCTTCATTAAACTTGCATGAAGCTTTTCAGCAGTCAATGGCTCGGACTGAGGCTGCCAGGAACTGAACTGACAAGAGGTTGGAAATCACCCTGTTAAGCGATGAGCAGCTTTTACTGGAGCTGTGAAAGTCCCTGTGCCACGTACGGCGCTGCCGTCACCAGGGAAGCAGCCGAGGCCCTCGAAGTGAGAGGGAGAAGATGACAGACGGGCAGAAAGAGTTAAATCTATTCAGGAGAGAAACTGGTGACAACTCTGAGACTGGGTGGAAAAGGAAGAAATGGAGAGAGAAGAGAAGCAGCAAGGGGAACGGCAGCACGACGGTGGGAGGTTTTACTACTGCACTTTTTTTTAGCCCCTATACTGAATTGCAATCTAGACGGCATAAAACATTTATAGAAGCCCTGTGCCTCGCCTCTGCCGCCGTGATAAATGCGCCTTTTGCAAGTGTCCCCACATAAATTTGATTCCTCTTGTCGACAGCTTAAGTTGTTACCCAGGTAAAGCCCCATGGATGGGCAGGAGCAGAACCACGGGCAGAGCCACACGTGAAAGGGGCAGGAAGATCTCTAGGAGCTTGTTCCACTAACACATCCTCACCTGTAGAACTGGCCTTTCCATGGAATAGGGATGCTGGAGTCATTCCTAATCTGTGGGTCCCACTACAGGGGCTCCCCCGGGAATTAGATAAAAGACGGGAACCGTGGGGCTCCACCAACTCCCTCTGTGTTCACCACTCGCTGCTTCTTTTGAGGTGCTGAGGGACACGGTTTAGAGACTGGTGGGAATGGTTGGACTCAATGATCCGGTGGGTCTCTTCCAACCTGGTGATTCTATGAGAAATCGTTACACAGTCAGACAGCGTCAGCCCCAGGAGCAGCGCCTGCTGCAAGGAAGGGTTGGCTGGGACAAACCTCTCACAGCTCTAAGCTTCTGGAAAAAAAACCTTTTCTGATTTGAAGTGACTTTACATTTTAGAAATTGTTACTCACTTCTAGCGTGAAGAGGTTCCAAAGACAAACCCGGATGAATTTACAGTAGGATAACGTCTACATATCACGCTCTGATCAAGAACTCAAATTCTAATGCTGAATACTGATTCAGGAAAACGTTTAGAATTTAAATTTTTCAACCCAAGTGAGTGAGACAAGAGCTGGCATCTCAAACCCACCCTGCCCATCTCTCCCACCCACGTCCCAGTGTTGCTTCCAGGAATCTCTATGGGTTTATTTTTAGCTCTCCATTTTCACATAACAGTCGAGTCCAAAGCGTTCAAGCTCGCTCTCGTTTTAACAAAACACGTTTAGTATTCAGCTCTGAACCGGAGGGCAGGGAACAGCAGGCATTTAAAAATCTCTCTTTGCAAAGCTTCTGAGCAGAAGGTGCCTTGCCCCGAGTCAGGTTGCGTTTTCAGAAGCTTAAAGCAGGTATCGCTGCCTCAAAGCCCCCGACTGCTGGAGAAGGCCGAGGGAGCGAGGGGGCAACAATCCTGGATGAAAGCCTGGTTTGCACAAAGCCCAAGGAAAGCCCCCCCGGGCCCAAAGATTTTAACTTGCCTGGGATTTTGTTCTTCTCATTAGTATGAGAAGGTTAATTTCAACACGCGGATATGAATAACAAAAATGGAGATGCCTTATCTGAGCCCTCCCTGGAAGCACTTTAAATGATGAAAGAGGCACAGAGGCAACTGCTCCCCAGCGTACTCGCACCCAGCAGAACGTGACGGAGGATCCGCAACCACTGCAAGGACAAATGGGTACAAACCATCATCGTTAACAGAACGAGGAGCACGCGGAGCAGAAGCCAAGAGCGTCGGGAATGCCAAACAACAAACAAGACCAACCCTGTTGCTGTTGAACCAGGGGATTAAAGTCACAATGAATGCAACACGAGCAGGCCCACATCTCAAATTGGACACGGATGGATGCACACACAGAAAGGCACCCACACCCCTCAGGCACCCATAAAGGCTTGAAGGAGGGAAACAAAATTAAGATAAATTCACCAGTGTCGATATTTGAGCGGTTGAGGAGCTGCCCCATAGGTGACACGATATCTTACATGTATTCAGTTAGAGATTTATCTTTTTCTTCATTCTAAACACAGTGAGGAGCAACCTCAGAGCACCTTTTCCTGCATCAGCGACACCAGGTTGTTTATTTCACCGACACTCAGTGACGTTTCTTTTCCCTTAGCACTAATTGTGGCACATTATACCCCACGTGGCTCCACGTTCCCCTGCCCAGCACACTTCATAGGTGTAACATTCCTAAAGTTTTGCACATCAGTAAGATTCAGACTCTGTTATTCATACTCACACAGAGATATTGACATCAGAGCACTCGAGACACCGGTCAGGACACAAGTTTTCAAGGAGGGAAGCAGCATTTAACACTGCACCCGGAAAAGCCCTTTTTGCAAAGCACCAGATCCCCACAAGTGCAGCCAGAAGGTCCTGGGAGCATCCCCAGCTCTGCCCCGACCGCCAGGCTCAAGCATTTTGTGAGCTGCGGCCATCAGTGCACAAAACCCCAATGAGAGATGCCACCTTCATGAGATGCAGAGATCAGCTCTCCTCCTCCTGTGCCCTTGGACACGGCCGCCACCCCTGGCAGTCTAGTCTTAAAAAAAAAAAAAGTTACAGTGGTGATTAAGTTAGGTTAATATAAAAACTTACAAAATCAGTAAGAGTTTGCGCCGTGTTATGAGACCCCACGTGTTGGGGTGTGTGGTATTTCTCACCCTTCGGGTGGCAAAGCTGCCGTGAAGCCAAGCACCCGAGGTGCTCCCGTGCTCACCGCCCGTAACCGCTGGAGCCGTGGACGCGACGCCTCGTGTGAGCGTGGAAGAGGGTTGATCCGGCGCTCACCACGCAGCAGAGGCGCGACGATCCAGCGCGTTATTCAGCAGAGCCTGCGAGGGCTTTCCGTTTAATCTATGTGAAAATTGGATTTATGGCATGGGAGTAAGAGCTATCTGAACACGGCCCATAAAACTGGAAGAATCATATTTTTCTCTTCACCAAGCAACTTTTAACAGCTCTGCTGGGTGCTTATTTGCAGTCACAAGGCAAAAATTTTCTCTCTGCTGTTTACGACCCTTTTACTCATTTCTGTGACAGAGGGGGGTGGTTTGGAGCGCGGTGCCGGTGATGCTCTAGTTACTGGGTGTTATTTGCTCCAGGGACTCTTTTGATATGTAGTCCTCGGCTGTACTAATGTTCCCATTAGTCTTGATTGCCTCTGCAGGGGGTGGTAAAGACTTCTGTAACAAAGTGCCTAGGAAAATCCTTCTTGAGCCTTTGATATTTTCTTTGTAATATTTTCCCCATCTTTCGCAAGACACCAGTTTGACTTTGAAGTTATTTCCAGTTCTGCTGTTGTCATAACTTTATATTTCTGCTGGGTACCGGGATGTTTCTCGCGGGGCGGCGAGGAGCCACCGAGCAGGCTCCTTTTCACGCTCCTCATATGGTTCCGATCTCTGGGGTGAAGCTTCCAGTTATTGAGACCATACGGTCTGAAGCTACAAGGTGTTAAGATGCAGACGTCGAGTCCTTTGAGGTACTGCTGAAAGCTGCTGCAAGGAAAAAGGAAAAACAAAAATGCATACGTGGAAAATCATATAAGTAAAACATCCCAGGGAGAAAATGATTGATGCTGTTTAATGTAAAGCATAGTGGGAGGTCAAATTAAAAAAAAAAAAAAAAAAGATGTTGGTCTAAAATATTCAGAAGTCCAGGTGTTCACTCACCCCATGGACGCGTGGTGGGTTTAAGAAGCTGAACTGAACAGAATGTAAGTTTCCTGGTGACATCTCACACCGTCCCCATCCAGGGGGAGGCTGAAATAACCAGATTTTCTTGGGTTGTTTTTTTTTTTTATTTGGGAAATCATGTAGAACTGGAAAACTGCTAATGAGGAGCTAAAAGTTCCTCTCACACCTCTGCTACCTGGGGAGAGCAGCCCCTTTCTGAAAGGGTTTTATATCCCCTGAGATAACATTTGCTTTATAAGATTGTCATAATTGCTGTAATTTTCATCCTTATTAGCAATAGAAATATTTTGAAATACCCAATAAAGAAAGAAAACTTAAATTAGCTTTTTTAACTTTGCAGATTACTGGGAAAGCCTGGGAGAGTTCTGCGACGATCCAGAAATGCTGTAATGAAGCTTCTGCTGCTTTGTCACCAAAGAGACAGGTTGGCCTCCCTGCAGCATCAAACCAGCCCAGAAAAGAGTGTCCGGGGTTGGGGTTCGACCTCCTCAGTCCTGCAGCCTCCAGTCCCGAGCTGCGAGCCGGACACGTTTCTGTAACATGCAGCTCACGGAGCCAGACACCAATTTGCCGTCATTACCTGCAGCTCCTTTGGTTCAAAGACCATGAACATTACTTCCCATTACAGCTCATGTCTGGAAAATACAAAGCAAGAGCAGAGCTGAAGAGCTGAAAAAGTCGCCGCGAAGGCGAGCACAGCGGCGACAGCCCCCAGACACCACCAAGTGCTCCAAAACACAACCAGGCAGAGGGTCAACTCCATTTCCAGTCGTTTCCACGTAACCCAAGGACTGTTCAGCCTGGAGCCCCTACGAGAGGCCCCATCTCTCCATCCCCACCACCAGGCACCTCTCTCCACGCTGGGATCACACCTGTAGCCGTGGAGCGACCTGCGCAGGGGAGAGGACCCTGACAGCTCCAAAGGGATGATCCATCAGCACCTCTCTGCCAGCTGAGGGAGAAGGGGCTCATCCTGCACTGAGCCCCCGTGCTCCTGGTGCTGCTGGGTTTGTGCATTTGGAGGATGCAGATAAGGAGGGCATCGAATTTGAATGTTATGCTAATAAGAACATCTGTGTACTTAAATCAGCACCGAGCAGCTGCTGCATTTAAAACAGCCCCCAGCATGTCTAAACACTCTGTAAATACAGAGCTGCTATCTCCCGAGATCAATTTATCATTAATAAGTTATAAAACCAGGGTTTGATGCACACTGAAATAAAAATAGTATGGGGGGAAAGAAAGCCTGCTCCTTTTTTCCATCTCCCCCCTCCTAAAATTTAGTGAAGCATTTCTTGTGTGACCAAATCTATTCAGAGAAAGCAATTATTACAGTTAACATCTACTAGGCTGCAGTCCAAGCGATAGTTTGAAATGTGTTTTCCAATATATTTTGTTCTAAGTTGAGCATATTAGGACTTGATTGTAATTCATATAAAAACAATTTTCACTGTTAAAAGTGTGCAGTTAAAGCTGACAGTCACTGACATTTTAATAAAGATTGAACAATAGATTTCAATAAATACCCATTTCAGCTCTGGGTGATCATTACCATCCATCAGCAGATGTCATTCTGATTAGAAATAGTTGTTAATGGTTACAGGGAATAAATTCAAATTGCACCCAAGTGTTTCCATCCCCGCCAGAAGCTGCGGGTCGGGTGGGCAAAGCTCTGGGTAGGGAGGGTAACTCGTCCTCGCCTGCTTCCCTCGTCTCAAACCTCTGGTGCACACACTTGAGACCTTGAGCTTCAGAGGGACTCAGGGCTGGCCTCATGCTGCTCAGGACATTCAAGAGCAGCCACGCTCGGACCCCCGTGTCCTCAGCACAGGGACGCAGGCACCGCCGGTCGTGACACAGCCCAAAGCTTCAGTTCAGCCACCGAGTGCGCACCCCAGCTAACCTCAGACAAGGGTTTGGATCGAGTCTCGACCACATTCCATGTCACAGCAACATCTGGATCCACAAACGGGTGATTCCTTTATTAAACGTGTGTCTCACGCATCCTGGAAGCTCAAGGACACCGTCACCCAGGGTACTAGAGTTCCCATGGATGCAATGCAAATCTGTGAAACTAAAAACTCTTCAGAATATTTGGAGACTTCTGGTTTTTTTTTTTCTTCTCCTGCTCTTCTGTTCCTGGAATACTTTTAACTCACTCCGGTAACTGCCAGCAAAGTTCAAGAATGGTAAAGGACACAAGTAAACCTCATCAGTTACCTTGCACACTCAGCTCTCCTCCCCACGTCTGTGTGGGTTTCATCTCGAAGGACGAGCACTGCTGCCGCTGCTGTCCTCGTCCCACAGGATCTGATGCACAGGAGACGTGTCTGAAAAAGAGTTCCCAGGGAGGGGATTGGTTTTTGCTTTTTAAGGGTTTATTACAGCCTAACCCGAGCATGTATGATCCTCTGCTAGAAAAGCACCACGTGCACCATAATTCATCTTGCTGCACCCTGTTTGGAACAGGGGAGCTGATACATGAACTGTGCCAAAGCCCCTTAGGTTGGCTTATGATCTTCAAGAGTCTCACATAAGAACCTCTGGAGCAAGATCAGCAGCATCCAGAGGCCACAGCTCGTTTGTGTAGCTGGACGCCAAAGTCCTGCTGCTCTCTGAAAAAGCCGTGAGGCCACTGGGGCTCCAACTCTGCCTAGAAATCACACAACATCTTTAACAGGGCAGTGGAAGCCCCTGTTATTTGTATGATCTATAGATTTCCACTCACCTGCACTGCATGAACAGCATTAACACCTGGCAGAAGTTCCGTTGAACGCTGATAAAATCATCGTAGGCAATTTTCTCTGGGCAGCTGATTGGATTAATTTTCTGGAGACGCCGTTCTGCCAGTTGGCCTGGCTCCGGAGATGCTCGGAAGTTTGTTTGCTTGGTTATCCCTTCCCAGGGGCCTCATTGGGATTACGACTAATTGAAGTTTCTAGGCTAATTTGTTTCTTAATATCCTTCTGCAAAGCATATAAAGCTGTGTTAAACCTAACATGGGGGGAAGGGGAGGAGGGTCACTGCTCTGTCACCGTGCAGCTGTGCTGACGACGTCCAGGACTCTTCATGGGATGAGACCGTCCCTTCGGCAGCTCTGCGCTTCCCAGAGGGCGACGACAGTTAATCGAGTCACTAACAAGAAACGTGACAGCAAACCTGCACACTCAGCCCTGCACACACCACTGCTCGTTAGCCTTCCCTTCATCCACAGCATCCTACGTCGCACCTAGACTTTAAGAATTCTTTTAGAATCATCACTAAGGCTGGAAAAGCTCTCTAAGCTCATCCACTCCAACCATGCCTGCTAAACCACGTCCTCAGGGGCCACATCCACATATCATTTTTTAACACCCCCAGGGATGAGGATGCTACCACTGCTCTGGGCGGCGTCTGCCAGGGCGTCTGCGTTCTTTCAGTAAAGACATTTTCCCAATATCCAATCCGAGCCTCCCTGGTGCAACTTGAGCCCATTTCCTCTCATCTCATCCCTTGTAAACTGGGAGAAGAGACTAGCACCCACCTCACTGCAACCTCCTTTCAGAGAGCTGGGGAAAACAACAAGGTCTCCCTCAGCCTCTTCTTGCTGACATTAGAGGCCACACGTAAGGTCCAGGTGCTGCTTTGCAAACATCCCAGTGAAAATGTTCAGGGTACAGAAGAGACACGCAGTGACAGGGTCCAGGATCCGTACATGAGAACAGGTTTTCTCTTTGTTTGCTATCCCAACCCTCCCCTCACACCAAATTCCCTTCCACCCCACATACCTTGTAAAATCCTTCTCTGGTTTCGCTGGATTCCTGAGGATGATATTTTCAGATGGACATTAATGCCTTTTTGCCTAGATACGGGGAAAAGATAAAAAATAATGTTCTAGAAGCACATAACAAGAGCAGAAGCCTTGATTATTAATGCTGCTGTGAAAAATTAAACATTCACTAAAAAGTCTCATTTGAGCCTCGCAAGAGGAGAAATTGAGCGCGGGCAGGACGGAGAGCGGAGCTCAGCAGAGCGTGACAAACCCCAAAGAAGGGTCCTCATCACAATCCTGCCTTGGTAGAGAGCGAAAAAGGGGTTTAGAACAGCCAGCAGCAAATGAAATTCAAAACAGCTGCAGAGAGCACTGGACACAACTTTATTTAGGTTTGTAGAAAGTCACGTACCATAGAGCCCTGACCTAGAGGTAGAGGCAGGGTGAGGTCTGAAAGGAAACTCCTCTTCGTCTGCTCCCCAGCTGACCTGAACCTGGTGCCACAGAATTAACCACGACCCTGACTGGCAAGGACGGAGCCATGTGGAGAGGAGAACTGGCTGCTAGGGAGATTTCTCCTGAATGTTCTGCCAGCCAGGCTCTGGCTCTGGCTGAGGCTCAGGATCGCAGGTTTCACGTGTGTCTGTGTAAGGTCAGCTCAGAGGTGCAGAGAAAGGCACAAGCTGCAAAACATTCACTTCAGCAGGAGATCTGGAGGTGCGTTTGCTCACCTGCCAGGTGATCGCAGTCAGAACAGTTGCTGCCAGGTTAGGTTGGCAACAACTCTGCCACGTGTCTGCTTAAAACGTAAAAGAAAACGATTTCCCTTGCTGCAGACACCATGCGCGGACCAGATGTGCTGCAGATGTGCTGAGACGGCTTTGAGCAAGGTAGTGACCTGGCCTGAGCCCAGGTCCTGTCTCTGATCCCTGTGTTTCAGCATCCACATCAGTTCTGCCTCTTGAAGAAATGGGGCAACTTCCTAATTGCTCTGAGAGCTAATTGTGGAGCAGGGTTATAGATGAACCATGCGGGAATCAGCATCGCCGTTTGCTTTCAGCTCACCTGGAACACAACGCTGAGAACAAGAGGATTGAACACGTCGATGCTGCAGAAGTTTAAAGGACAAACTCACCAGAAATCCATCAAATACAAATTGGCTACCTGAGAATGCAGGTTTAAGTGCCTCTGATGCTGTAAATTCAATAACTCTCCTCCTCCTGGCTCTTTCTATTGATTTTTCCACTAAGGGGGAATTTCTTAAATCCCACTCTGCTTCTAACTTCTGTGAGAGATGAGGTTTGAATTTCCCTTCCCCACCTCCCACATTTCGTGTCCCACCCCAGTGCTTTTGTGATTCTGGGTCTGTAACTCTTACCGCTTTGTATTAATCACAATGGTCCTTTTCTCACCTTTTTCAACCCTAATTTGTCTTTATAAAGGCTCTTTACATGTATTCAACTGTCTAACTACCTCCTTGCTGGTCTGCAGCCACTGCCATGCAGTCTGTGGGTTTGTAGGTGCTTTGGGAACACAGACTCTGCACCTGCAGGTGGGGTTTTTATTAGACATTCTTACAGATAAAATAATCCTGTACCAGTAGTGGGAACGCAGTATCAGCCTTCTTCCTCAGTTTATGTGGGTTTTTTTAAAAAAACCCAAATGTTCTGGTCTATTCTCTTCATTCACCAAAGGGTTTCATTTCTTCAAAATTTTGGTTTAGAATCTTTTCAGAAGATTTAACTGAGCCCTTTATAATTAAAGTTTCCCTGTAATTCCAGATGCTTCAACGTAAAACCAAATAAAGCCAGAAAGAACATCACCACTCATACAGCAAACACTCTGCTCCTTTCCTGGAAGAATAAATTGGTTACAAGAAACTTTCATCCATTATCTTTCCTTTCATTTGGGATTGATAGAAGTTTAATTNAGGTTCAAAAGCCGCGCTGGGTGTCCCTGTCCCGCAGTTTGAGTGATGGGCAGATGGACGGAGGCGCGGGAGGCGCGGAGATCAGCACCCAAGGGCACCGCGCCAGCCTCAGCCTGCGCTTCTGCAACCACGCTCGCAGAAAAAAGAAAGAGAAGCATCTTGATTCAAGCATCCACGTGATCAACAGATATTTTCTCNTCATACAGCAAACACTCTGCTCCTTTCCTGGAAGAATAAATTGGTTACAAGAAACTTTCATCCATTATCTTTCCTTTCATTTGGGATTGATAGAAGTTTAATTTTTTAAGGTTTTAAAAATTATTTTAGAATTATTTATATATCCTTACTCAGGTGTTTTTCAGGGTAGTAGGTGAACGTTTTCGTTCTTGCTCAGGATTCTGCCTGTGATTTAGGGAAAGGTTTTCAGGAAGGTCCTCAGCTCACGGGGTGTGTTTAATCCAGATTGTGGATCACACATTGACCTTCCAAGAGGAGAAGCGATGCTGACAGACACCGTGTCCTTCCTCACCGTGCTGCAGAGCGGGTCCTGCATGTGGTCGTGTGGTTGTGGAACACGCAGTGAAGGTTCAAAAGCCGCGCTGGGTGTCCCTGTCCCGCAGTTTGAGTGATGGGCAGATGGACGGAGGCGCGGGAGGCGCGGAGATCAGCACCCAAGGGCACCGCGCCAGCCTCAGCCTGCGCTTCTGCAACCACGCTCGCAGAAAAAAGAAAGAGAAGCATCTTGATTCAAGCATCCACGTGATCAACAGATATTTTCTCATTAATATAGGTGGTTGTTGCACAGGTTGGGGAGGGAGGAATATTTTGGCCTTGCATCATCGGGGTTGTGCTCTTGCGTGGTTCTGAGATCCTGCAGGAATTCATCTCCCACCGCTGACAGTGGAATAACAGAAACTCTTCAGAGAACTGTAAGCGAATGGTGGGAAAGCGGCTCGTTTCCAGCAAGCTGTGTGTAAATAAGCGTGAGCACTGTAATTATGTTTTTGAAGCAATATGAATAGGACATTTCCTAGCCAGAAGCAAGCAAAAATTCTTGATGTATTGGGATGTCATCTACCGAAACTTTGTTGTACGTTAAATTGCATTTACCACACGCTCTCCCCCTGCTCTGTCAGTGGAGCAGGCGGCAGGAGGAACTCGGGTTTGTGCGTTTCCTTAATCACAGTTGTAAAAGATCTTACCCAGAGCTCAACCCTTCACTAAGAAGCCGGGCTAGGGCAGCCACCAGGCAGATATCAAATAAAAGAGACGAGATGAAGTGATCAGTTAGAGCTGACTATAAAATTAAAAGCTATTTTTCATCTACACGCCATACGGTTCCCTGCCAAACCGCTCTTAACTCCTTGGCTTTACAGACCTTTTCTGCTGGAGGTGGGAAAGTTTCTGTGAGGCTGGGAGACAGTTCACCTTGGCTGCAGGTGGGAACGAGTCCAGCCCCCCAGGCAGTCGCGCTGCCCTTCTCCCTTCAGGATATTTCTGGACAGCCTCTCAGTGCTGTCTGCCTGACTGGTTTCCTCCCTTCTGGAGAAAATCCAGGCTGGTGGAGCGCTCCTGGGGACAGGTACCGGCACCGGCTGTCCCAGGCTGAAAGGTTAATAGAAAATCGCATCCCAACAGCTTGGCTTGGCTGAAGGGTTTGACCCAAATAATAACGAGAATAAACCAAAAATCCGTTTATGGTTCTTCTGAGGTATAAACCAACCCCCAGCTTCTAAAAGAACACAATTTTTGGTAAAACAAACCATGAAGTAACCATCATCTTAACTGAGTTCAGTGCAGTTTTTCCAACCATCTAAGATGAGGAACTTATTCACCTGTTGCGATGAGGGATCTCTTTGTGCTGAAGCCCTGATCGTTCAGCTCTTCCCTGCCCTTCCTAGCAGGCAGTTATTGCTCTGGGCTCCACCATCAGCCAACAGCCGTCACCTGCAATTACCAGGATGGTTAAATCTCGCAACAAAGGATGCGCAGAGGAAACAAAACCATTACACATGTAAATAACAGAGAGTCACTAACCCTCTTTCATTTCTCTGCTCCAGGAAAATGCCACGGAGGCTGCAGAGCAAGATAAAGCTCCCTGCACCAGCGCAGATAGTGCCGGGTGGCAGCTCCTGCTTTTTGGAGAGAAACAAGGGCGAACAGAAATCCAACATGCGAGTTATTTGAAAAAGGCTGGTAAAATTGTCTTGGTCTGAAAGGAAACGGTGCTTCTCCAGCTTTATCCAGTGGCATTTTGGATGATTGTGGTTCTTTCCTGCCTCTAAGGAATTTTGTGCTCCGCCAACAGCGACTCTCCCTCCTTGCACGGCGGCTGCTGTGGCACCTGCTCTTACACCGAGATCCTTGGCTCAAGGGATAAATCCTGCCTATTGTCCCTCACCCTTGCTTCCTTCTGCCATGACATTGTGCTTATTACAGGAGCGATTTAAATCTTAAATTCTGTAGCTGAAATACAGAAACTACATGGTAAATCCTGATTGATGAGGGGATCTTTGTTTCTGCTTGGGATCAGATCATCATCTTTTCTGCCCCAGCACCAGCAGAGAGCAGCTTTCTGCTGCTCAGCCTGAGCACCATGGTCTGAGGAGGAACAGAAGAGCAATAAATCCGTATTTTACATACAGTTTAATCCAGTGTAGGGATACAAAGACACAGACAGACTCACTCCACACCACCTGCTCTCATACAAACAGAAAACGGGTCTTAAATTCAGTGGCAGGAACCAGCGATGCCAGCAAAGCCCCAGCTGATGACCAAGCACTCGCATTTTGTAGCCCTGTATAAATCCCCCTTAGGTCAATTAATCAATTAATCCCCCTTAGGTCAAATAATCCCATTGCTCCTACTCCAGCCCCCCAACTCAGCCCCTTTGAAATCACAGAATCATAGAATCACCAGGCTGGAAGAGACCCATTGGATCATCGAGTCCAACTGTTCCTACCAAAATGAGCAGATGAAATTAGACTTTTGAGATTGCTTTGTTCTGCTTAGGCAAAGGCAGAGCTTGAGACGCTGCCCTGTCCTGCCTCCACCCAAATACCCTCATTCTCTTCCTCGATAAACTCGCTGTGCTTTTAAGGCTCTCCAGATTTAGCTCAATCGCATTCCCAGGGGCTGGCTGGAGAGAACAGAAATAAAGAAATCAATCACTCCGTGAGACACTGGCTTGAACCACCGCCAGAACTAATACTCTCAAATTCTGGGAAGGGTGTACTTCAATATTTATTAGGGAGGCATTTTCTCTCAGATGTTTACAAGCCTGTTTTTCCCAGCGCTGCCTTCAGAAGGCTCGTGCACCTTCCCCGAGGCACAGAGGGCATTTCTTTGCAAAGCTGTCTCTGCAAGCATCTTAAAGGGTTGTCATCCCCATCTCTGCACCGAGAACACCCTTTGTGTCTCAGAATCATAGAATCCCTCGGATGTCCTGGAGCAGCAGCCCCGGCGACTGCTGGCAGGCTGCCCCTGGTGCCCTTCTGTCCATTTAAACTTCCTTTTGCTCTTCGTGGGCTTCAGGATTCTTCCCCTCCCTCTTCAGAGCTGACTGCATTTTCAGGCTGCTGAACTGTACTCGGTAACCTAAGAATAATTGAGGGCAACAGGTAACAGCTTATTCCCAGAGGAACGCGGGTTCCTTGAGCAGCACTGATTATAATTCAGAGACACTTCAAACAGCGCGTCAGGCTAAGCTACTGAATGTGGAAATGTCCAGGTAATCCTTCAGAAAGCAAGGCTGGAGCTGCAGCCCTGCCTCTCTTCCTTTCACTCCTACGCCAGCCGCTCATTTAATTTACTCACAATGGCACTAAATATAGCTTAAAATATTCTATTGTTTATTTAATCTAGTGTCTTCAATTTCCAGTTCAATTTCTAATCATCTGAATTACTCAAACAGGCAGTTCAGCCTCACACAAAAATGAATCTTCCTACCCAATCCCGATTACATCTCCAAGAGGCTATTTTCTAGTCTTAATTAAAATTTACACACCAAAACTACCGTTCTCCTACTAAAAGCGACATCAACGTAAATAAAACAAGTAGAAGCCCCGACCTTCCCAGCACCACACTGAACAGATTGATTGGTGAGGACGCTGCGTTCCACAGAGCAGCTCCTGCTGGTTTGCTCACACAACATTCTGACACCCCATGGAGAGGAAAGAAGGTCCACGAAGCAAACCAGGGCAGCTCCAGAGCTGGAGGCAGGGTGCTGGGAAGCACTGGGTGCTGGGATGCGTCAAATGTCACCTCAGGTGCTCAGTCAGTGTTTTTCATCCTGACCTTGATGCTAAAGCAAAGCTCACAGCTCTGTTTACAGTTGGCAACAGGGAGAAGACAAGAGGCAACGGGGACAAGTTGCAAATGTCACCTCTATCCAAGATGTTCTTACTCTGTGAGAACAATCAGCTTCTGGAACAATCTCCAGCCTCCGCAGGACCCAGTAGAGTCCTCAGCTGGAGGATTTCAAGATGTGACAGGACAGGGTGCTGGGTACCCCCCTCTGGGCTCCTCTTCCCATGAAAGGCAGGACCGGGTGATCCTTTGAGGTCCTTTCCAATCTCAGCTGCTCTCTCTTTCTTGTTCTAGAACCAAATTCCAAACTTTGTTTTGTTTTCCTGAAAAAACACAGAGAGAGGCTGAATCAATAGCTAAATAACAAACAGGTCAGACCATTAGTTTTAATATTTTACTCATTGACAAAAGGCATCGGCTTTCATTGATGTTCTATAATCCGTGTTTAAAGAGCAGATGATGCTTCACTGCAATCTTTGGAGTGCATTAAGAAAAAGATCAACTCCACCCATGACAGAAAATCTATTTTTGTTTGCCATCATTTTTTTTATGAGGAGGAGCACTCACACCAAAAAAAAAAGATGCGTCAAATGGCTGGTCTCCTTTCTGAGCTCACAGTTTGTGTCCTTACAGAACAGCTCTACAGAATTTAATTGCGAATAATAGATTTCTGCGGATTTATTGATCACCTTCCACAGAATTTAATCAAAAGTTACATTTGTGCTACAGAATTCATGACTTGATAAAGATGATGATTTTACACCAGACATTTAAACTGGGAAATACTGTTGTGTTTCTTTTGAGTTTCACATTTCATTCCACGATGAGTTATGGGGCTCTGATCACAAAGCACCACGGAAATAGGACTATTCAGGCTGTTACCCTGGCGCTTTAGTTCTGTAGGTGCTAATGGAAAGAGAACAACATCCTCAGGTAAAAGTGTCAGAAAGCATTTAGGGTTCGAACAGGAGTTTTAGGACTTGACCCACATTGAGGAATTAATTCAGAGATTAAACTTTAAAAAGCTCCGTGGTCCTTAGAGCGCCTAAATTTTTACAGTCATTAGTTGTTAACTCTTCCCTTACGTGCTTTTGATAGAGATGGTTTTGACCCCTTGGTCTGGTGGAGGTCTCTATAGCTCCATTTTTTGAGTACAGCCTCAGCACTCAGCCTGTATACAACACCGGACACGACACCCACGGCACCTGATCCCAGGACCTGGTGGNCTACAACACCGGACACGACACTCTCGGTGACAACCTCACCCACAGCACCTGATCCCAGGACCTGGTGGAATTGCTGCACTGGGAGCTGCTGCCCACACCCCATCCTGGGCTCTGGTTCCCCAGCAGCTCTGGAGAAGCAAATCCCAGCTGAAGACACGAGTCCTGTCATTTACCTACAGTCTATTAAGCAGCCAGATGTGCCCGAGAGCAGGTTCCTCCAATCTATCCCATTATGGATTAAATGGAGTCACTGAAGAAAATCATTAACTCAGTTTTGCTGTCACATCACCTCCAGATGACTAAAGGATTTGCTGGGTGCTCTCCCCTCCGTGGAGGCTGGACCTGGCTCTGCTGCGTGCAGAAGCCCCTGTGCTCACCCACCGAACCCAAAATTCAAGCTGAATGTCTCATTTCCCATGAGAATCTTAAATCAGGGCTTTTCATTACAAATTAATTTTTAACTTCCATCTCCCAAATAGATATTTTGGTGTTAAAACTGGAAACTTAAATTCAGATGCTAACGCAGAATGAAATAAAACACTTTCTCCAATATATCTTATGATTTGCTTTCATTCATAACACTGGAATTTGAATGCCAGCACATACAGCAAAACAGCTTTTGAAATGCTGACTTCTAAGAAAAGGGTTTATTCTCAATTGAGTCACTGGAGACCTAATATTCAGAATATTAAATGAATACAGTGACTTTCACTGCTATAATGGGGTTTTTTTTGCTTGCAGAAGGAGCAAACTTTAAGAAAAACAGAATTAGTGGAGCACAACTGGTGAAAGCCAACCCGAGAGCAGGGACGCTCCTGGGTGCAGAGGCACAACTGCCCAGATATGATGTTTTGTCTTCTCACGTGGAGAGAAGGAATAAAGAAGTTTCATTCAATTTATATTTGATTTCACTGCTCAGCTCTAGATAATTAACACAGTTCTATACAGCCTTTTATTTATTGGTTAAACAGCAGCGTCTGTGAACTGGCAAACTCGCAGACATATGGGAACGTGCAGCAATGGGAACGTGAATCAGTTTAACACGACGAGATTCCTGTCAAACAGAGCAATTAATAGAGAAACTGACAAGATTCAAGTCCATGTTTAAAATTAATGCCCTGAATGGCCAAAAAAAAGGAAGCACCCGTTACACCCAAACTCTCAACAACTGTATCAGCTACACAACCATCAGCGAATCATGGGTTGAAAAGGACCTTGAAGGCCATCTTGAAGCATGCAAAGCTCACAGGAGATGTCTTAAGAAGTTGCATCTCTTCCAACATTCTTTCCAATTAAAAAGTAATTTTAAGTCTCACACAAAAGCCAGTAACAATAGGATCTCCTTTGGAAAGGAAACAAACCTTTCACGTCTTCTGGTAATTTATTTTGCAGCTGTTACAGAATAGAGCTTCCCTCCTGCCATTGTCTGTAGCCACAGCAGCTCCCCTAATCTCAGCCTCATCTCCAAGTCACCATCACTTTGGGGACAATGTACTGCACGCTCCAATAAAACTGTGAAGACAGTGGAAATATCAAAATATACATTATCATCTCTATTACCACTTAGAATAATATATCGTTATCCTATTCATAAAGTTCTGTACTGTCAAAACATCAAAGACGTATTCCACCAGTAAAATTCAGTCCCATCAAACCCGGGTATTTACACCCCCGGCAGCGCCCAGGACTGACAGCTCATCACCAGGCAATCGCATTTGCCGAGCCTTCGCTCAGCATCTTTTGACTCCAAGCAGTTATTTTGTGTCTTGATTCAACTGAAATCCACAAAATGTGTCAGCTGTAAACTTGCTCCGAGGCTCTAGCAACTGTTTTAGCCTCTTCCCTTGGTATGAGGGAAGGTAAAGATGAATTACAGATCCACAACATTTTTCAAGACAATACATGGATACGCACAAGATCAAATGAGCTGCCTGCTGGACAGCACAGGGTGTTTTTAAGCAGATTGTTGCTCTTTTTGGTCTGTCTCTGTGTCCAGGCAAGACCAGAGCAGCATCCCCCAAGTCCCACTGGCCTCACAGAGCCCCCCACATGCAGCAGGAGGCAAACCCTGAGCCCAGAGCCCTGGGCTTTGCTGTGGGTGCTGGGAGACAGGGGCTGGGGAGCAGCAGCGCTTCCCAAGGGAGCCGTGTTACTCAATGGACTTTCTTCTTCTACCCTTTCTTTAAAGTGAGCTACAGGTCTGGTATTAGGATGTGGAAAGCAAGGGGGATTGGAGCAGCAGGATCTTTAAGATCCCTTCAACTCGGACCACTCTATGATATTGTTTGTTTGGAGAATTTTGATATATCAGAAAAACTAAGTTCTGCGATTAACGAATTGTAAAATGAATGTGGATAACACACAAACCTTCCCATCCTCACCCCCAGCATCAATCTTGATAGAGGATAAGTTTTTACAGAGGAAGGGTGATATCTGGAGGTGCATTTATCTCCTTATCCACTCGGCACCTCTGCAATAAGCACTGCAGACGTGCAGCAGGGACTATCGGAAAGCCCCAGCCCAGCAGCCTCCTCTCTGGGGGGGCAGGTTAATCATTATTATGGCTTTCACACTCTTCACTGTGATTTGGGAAGTTACCATCACCCATTTGGGGTCTCAGATAAGAGTGAACACGGGGTGCTACATGTCTGAGTGTGTAACAGCCCTTCAATAATCCCAGTCTGATGATCTCGGCACGGCTGAAATGGGACGGCGAGTGAAACCAGCCCCTAGCAGTGACTAAACCTCCTTTCTTCCATTTCATCTCCAAAAGATATGTTTTGGAAACAGAGCTTGACTTTGCTTTAAATCATCTCCTAACAGATTTCAGAGGAAATTTAATAATTTTCTTCTATCCCGAAGTGACTCAGTGATGGAAAATAGATGTTAAACAAAAAAAAAAAAGAACAAATTCATCTGCTCTCACGCTCCCTTTGCTTCCATTTGCATGTAAGATGTTTGGCTAAATGGTGGGATAGGGAGGACGTGAACGCTGCTCTCTCCCTGTTCTGCCGATGTAATGACAATGGGGGGATTATTTCTTAATTTTCAGTGTGGTAAGTGGGTAATTATTGTCCAATTAGACTTGCTATTAACCTCTCTGTATCTCATTTTGCTCCCCGTAAAACGAGAATAACAGCACTTACCGCTCTCACTGGGATATTGTGGAGATTTATTAGTTAATGTATGTGCAGCACAATGAAAATGAAAAGCACTGTACACTGGATAGAGCATAATTATTAATAATGAATCGTTGTTGGCACCGGTAGCCTGGTTATAGCTTTGAAACTTGGTGTGTGATGTGGTGCCTGGCAACAGGGCGCACCCGTTGGGGTTTCCCTTGTGAACCTTGGGTGAGATGGAAGCTCTGGAAAACAGGGCCAGCAGCATGACGAAGCTGGGCTTAATTGTTGCGGATATGAATGCAGCTTTTTCTTAAATATAAAAGAATAATGAACTAGCACAAAACAAAAAATCTCCTAAAACAAAAATAATTATCTGGGGGGAAAAAAAGTCTCCTTAATCTTTTTCCCTAAACCAACAGGCCAAGAAAATACCTCATGTCACACCTTGTCCATGGCCTTCCCGTTCTCCAGAAGGAAGCTCTTGGGGGCTGAGAGCACATCTGGAGATGCAAATGGCATCACCGACAACAGCAGGACTGGAGCGGACCTGTCACCAGCAGAAACACATCCCAGCACAGCCTGACAGGAGCAAAGGGGAGAGGGACGGGTCCAGTCACCACCCGCTGCCAGAATTACCAGTAACAGCCAGGAGAGACACCCGGTACCTCGCTCCACTGGCAGAGGGATCCGAGAGCATCCAGTCCTGCCTCCTGTTGCTGTCTGTACTTCTCCTTTCCCCTCACACTGATGTGAATGGAGATCTGCAGTTTTCTTTTACCACCCAGTCAGGGAAACTCCTACATTTGAATGATGCTCTTTGAGATGAGGTTTGTAACCAGGCCTGTGATCACAGGCATCGACGGGGCAGAGGACCCTTTGGGTTTAGCTCATCACTTTAAAAAGCACTGGAAACAGATCTGCTTGTGCAGAGACTGACTGAACTAAGTGAAGTAACTACCATAAATCTCAGATATCAGGGATGGGGGAAAAAGAAGAAACAATTCTCACCCGTTAGCCGAGGTAATCCCCCCAAAGCTCCATCCAAATGTTATCAGACCTTCTCCATTTGTGATGGGCAGGGAAGAACCCAGCGTCCCCTGGAAGATGTTTGGCAATGCCAGCAGCTCTGCCCAGGCACCGGCTCACACCTCATCCCCGCTCGGTCATAGAAAAGGTCATTTTCTTCTCAATCTCTTAATGCTTGTGCACTGGACTAGAGGTGGATCACCAATAACATTTGATTTGAGGCAGAGATACCTGCAGGCACGTGGTCCCCAGCTCAGCCAACTGCTTGTTCTCTCTTCACTACATGGCGATGGGCACCCTGGGGTGCTGCTGGGGCAGGGACCCGTGGCCCCAGGCTGAAATGAGACCACGAGGACACAGAGAGATGTTGCAGGTCCAAGGTGGGACTGGGCACGGACCCTCAGGGCACAGAGAGCAGCATGGGGCCCAGCTTGCCTTTCTTTCCATGCTGTATGGAAACAAACAATAAAAACCAAAAGTAATACTTTAAAAAATGTAGAATTTGGCAGGAGCTTGCAGTCAATAATGCAGCCTTTGAACAGAAGGAACTCAGAGCCTGAAGAATCACTTCTTTTTATTCGTATCCTTGTGTCACAGCCCCAGTTACCCACCCGCTCACACAGGCAGCCCTGATGCAGATCAGAGACACACAGTGGGAGTCACCGTAGTGTGTGAAAACCAGCTGTTCCCTGTTTCACTGGTGAACATCCAGCTATGCGCTGCTCCTCCTGCAAGAACTGCTGAAACAGGACTGGGCTCCGTGTCAGGGCTCAGCCGGGAGCAGCCGGCAGCACTCTCAGCTGGTGACAGAGACACAGAAACTGCTGAGTCCTGCTCTGCTTGGCTCGGAGGGACTGGGACCACTGGGCTGCAGAGCACAGCTCTGGTCCCCGCAGCTCACCAAACCCTCTGTTGTGCAGCACGAGCCTCTGTCGCTGTCTGAGAGACTAGGACTTAATGTCAGTCAGGGATAATTTAATTAAAGACAGTACTAACTGATGCATGGGAACACACCAGTAATGAGTGTATTTTACCCACCGAGGAACAAATACATTTTCAGAAACATTCCCCAGCTCACTTCTCATTTAAACATTTGGAGGGTTTCCAGTATCTCACTGTTTCTCCTTCGCCCATCTGTCCCACCGAGAAACACAAACATCGTTCTGCTCGTGTGTGCATAGACACACACACACACATCGGAACATAAACCCAAACGCTGTTAAACCCTCCGTCGCACTATCTGATACGTCTCTGGCACAAGCAGCAATCGGTCCCTCAGTGCCAGGGCAGCGCAGCAGATGTTGAACCGAAGCTGATGCTGGTTATCAAGGTGCAATAGCAGGAGGGACAACTCCTCCCTGACATCAAGGTGTGCAGCTTATTGATCAAATACCTGGGTTATGTCTCAAATCAGTGTCAGTTAATTAAAACTTTGGTGGCTTATTCCTTCCTACGTACCGTGAACAAACAATTTCAACCAGCCACAAACCCACCTTAGAACAAACCCCGAAAGAACAAGCGTTACCTGGGGTACCCGTCACCTCTGCCCAGCCCAGAGAGAACAATTGATCCAACTCGTGGTCCGTAGTCTCTAAAGAAAGCGGTGACTGAATAACTCTCCTTTTGTGGTTGCCCTACCAACAAATTGCCTCTAACAAAAAGATCTATGGATGCAGAGCTGAAGCACAACTGCTCCTCCAGCACAGGAGATTAATACAGTGACGCATGTAGGTACAGCAATAACATGTTAATGAGTTATTGATTCTTTTAATTAAACTTTACTGGTATCATATTTTCAATCTAAATGAATGCATCATTAAAGTAATTAATAGCATGGCGATAACGAGAACCGTCTGAAATCACGATTAATCTGCG
>WAAB01023159.1:37148-72090 GCA_013389865.1 Piaya cayana
TTACTACAGAAAACAGAGCAGTCAACGCGTTTGAAAGGTTGGTATTTGTAAGCACAGCATAAAAAACCCTGATCATATTCAACTGTTACACACAGTATGAGCAGGAATAAATAAGAAAAAATACATAACTGTGACCATCACCACAGAGAACCTCCTGAAACCAAGGAGGCCTTTTCTTGACTGAAATAGAAATAGTTTTTAAAAACTAGATCTTTTCCCCTGAAGGAGGAAGGCTGGTGGAGCCGTCACCCTTGGGTTGCGGCGGAGCTGCAGATCTGGTGCTGATGCTCACACCCATTCTAGTCCTTCCACAGCTTCTACAAACTTTAATTCTACCTAAGCCTCTCCAGCTATTTTTAGCCTGCGCTGATTTTTCAGCCATATCGGTCTGCAGCAAACAATGTCAGAGTTACCCACAGCGATGACTTTCTGCAGCTTTCTCCAAGACTTGCTCTGACCTTTTTACCCTGGAAGAAAAGTGCAGCGAGAAATTCTGAAATCTCGTGCTGCAGCGCAAAGGAAGAAATATCCCAGCTGGAAATGAGAGGCCGAGCACAACTCACTCCATAATCTTGATGGAGACCTCTTACTTCTCTTTCCTGGCTGTGTGATGGTATCTGACCCATTGCAGAACCTCATCATTGCTCTAAGCTGATAGTGATGAGGCCGACAGCTCACAGGGAACAGGGTACAGACAGGCACGGGCTTCAGGGTGGGGAGAGAACTCAAATGATTTGTAGGGGTTTATATAAAACCCAGCTTAAAAGCTCTTTTATTTAAATAAGTTGCTGCCGCTAATAACATCATGTCCTTTCTCAGGGAAAAACAAAACTGTTGTCCTATTTTAAAGCGAGCGCTTCCTTTAGGGCTAATTAAGCTGACAAATAACACTTCCAGAGATTGAGCAGTTTAACTGATCACGATGCGGTGATGCTGGGGACCCGGGAGAGGACCAATGGCTGCTGCGCACAGCTGGGAAAATTACCGTGCCCCCTCTGTGTCAGGACATCGAACGAGAGAAAAATAATACCTCATTAATCTTCCTAATGAACCTCTTCTAAACAAGATAATTCACAGTTTTATGGCACACATGGGGTTGCCGTGGAGATTTGCTAAGCTGCCTACCAAACTGTGAATCAAAGTGTGCAAAACCTGGAGTCACCTGACAGCAGCAGAGCCCTGCGATCCCCCCTCCTCCCTCAGCCCCCAGGGGTCCAGTCACCTCAGAACCAGGGCTGGGGCAGACACCTTCAGAGAGGCAGGTTTGGTTTCCACAATGACTGGATAGAGGATCCAGTCCAAGCAGCACAAACCAACAAAGGGTGCAATGACGTGTTTTGGGTCAGGAGCTGGGCTGGCTGTGCCGGTCCCGGACAACTCTGGGAAAGCCTTTTCCCTGCTCCGGTCCCAGTGCCACTCGCAGGCTGAGCTCAGCGATCCTTGATCACCTCTGGGAAGTGAGGACAAGCAGTGCTAAAGTGATCCTGCCCCTGTTTGCACTCTCTGCACAAGAGGATAATGGTGCTTCATGTCCTACCTAGGTAGAAGAGCCAGACTGTGTTCACAGTGGAAATGAAGCTCTCCAGAGGCAGCACTGTCAGTCTCACATCATCACAATAACCTTCTTACATTTACAAGTAACTATTGAGGTCCCAACCTTTACCAGCATGTGTATAGTTAATAATTGCTCAATCGGACTTACAATGATCTTTGAAGATTTGGATTTAAGTTTGCTGCAGTTCAAAACAAGAAGATCCTTCAACCCAGTATGGCAGTACTATGACTTTTTAAACCTTGCACAGGCTTTCAGTGAAGTCCCAAATCTACGGAGTTGCAGACTCCATCTGGTACCGCTCCTGTCTTTTTTTTATCCAATTTTAGAAAAATTCTGTTAAAAACATCAAGAACTAACAGCCCAGCAAACCCACAAGCATCCACAGGGGGTTGTATTTCTAAGCAAAGAACATTATCCACACAAACATCCTGAAGAAAAAGGCATCAGGCCACATCGATATGGGAATTTCCTCCCTAGAAGAGATACCAGTCGCCATTGCTGTGAAGTCTGTGAGCAGAACAGGTTTTGGCAGGTGCACTAGAGGTTCTAAGAGCAAAGACTGTCCTGGCGAGGCAGGTTTGCATTAAAGCTTTAAAGTTCCAGCTCCCCTCGATGCTGGCGAGATGCTGCTGGGGAACCTGCAGGTCTGGGACAGCCTTATTCCTATTCCACAGGCAGCAGCACTAACAGCCACAGATGGTGTTGCAGCAGATATAGGACTCTCATGGATTTCTCATCGTTCACTGTGCCCTTAAATCACGCCCATTTACATTTGCATGTTAAGATTTTGACAGACTAGGTAGCCTCCTGGGAACAAATATGGATAAAGCAGAATCAAGTTCTGTTCCTTTTTCCTCTTTCTATAATGGAAACGCAGCTATTATCAGAACAACACCATGTTAAGTAAATGATCCTATTGCAAACGTCCACCAATTTCCATCAAGTCGCAATGCTGCATTTCCATAATTCCATTCTCTTCTCTCCTTTTTATTTAACCCTGTCTCTTTCAGACAAGAGCTCAGAGCCCCTGGTCCTCTGTGCATGCTGGAGACATCAGTGAGCACAGAAAGTAGGCGAAAAACACCTTTGAGTCTCCTGTGATCCAACAGCTTTTACCTTTAAATCCAAAATCAAGGCAGCTCTGCTGAACTCATCTACCAGCTGCTCGCCTGCGAGTGCCAGAGCACTGACCGTTACTGTAATTTAGTGCAGCCTCAGAATTATTCCATTCTCTGCATTTTCAATTTATTTCCAATTTACATATGCACTCAGCAAAACCATAATAACCTGTGGAAAACTCCATGTGGCAACCAAGAACCTTTCATTTAAGTAACGTGCTCCTGCTCCTCTGGAGCTGCTCTCCCTGCTGTCCCACCCCAGGCTCGTGTGGTGCCTGGGACAGCGAGGGAACATTGTGCCCTTCCCACAAGGTCTCAGGTGACGCCTGGAGAATTCTGCCCTTAGCAGGGATCACAAATATCTGAAAACCATTTGACAGCAGCTCCATCACCAACAGGTCACCAGAGCCACACTGGCACATCCTATACAAACTCCTAAGGAGCAGCAAAATCTTTGTTCCACACAGGAATCTCATAACAAAAATCCCACTTCCACAGCCTGATGTAGAGGGGTAAGACACTGAATTCCGTTACCACTTCTTTTGCCTACAAACAAAGCATTGAAAGCACCTGCTTAGAAAAACATTTTGACATTGAAATTGAAGCCTGCTTCTCGTTTAAAATCTTTCACTTCTTAAAAATTGCTTTCCCGCATGAGAAGTGTTCATACAAAGGCTTTACTCCTTCCTGCAACGCTCCATCCCTTGGCCACAGCGCTGCAGGAGAGGCTGATGGAAGATTCAGCTTCGCGCCCGCATCCATTTCCAGCCCCTAAATGGCACCACCAGTCACTGACGTCCACAGTCTCTAGCAGTGACGAATTAAGCCCGTCGCTGTTTGCTTCAACACTGCCACCCCCCTCCGAGCTCTTCCCTAACATAATCTTGTTATCTGTGGGCCCTGCATGGTTTTTAAATTATCATTATTATTTATGTAGCACAATGCGCGCAAACAAATTTAATCATGTTGTTTACACAAGCTAACCTGATGGACTAATGGGGAAATTACATGTTTTGTTCCCCCTGTTGGCACAAACGCGAAGCCTTTTTTCTCTCTCTCTAACACAGTCGGTGTTTATTTAAGTCTGATGGTGCTGGAGACGAAAGTGTTTTCTCCAAAAGCAGGTAAACCATAAACAATAACAACAGCTCCTCCCACCCTCAATGAATGCGTTTCATTCAATCCCATCCCATCATGGAACGAGGGGGTAAAGCAAGCAGATTGAAGTCCAGATTAATGATATTTCACAGAGGTACTGAAAGCTCAGGCAAAAGTCGTGCAGAAAGACACACAAAAAAAAAGATATTACTGAAAAGCAGATGAAAACTTTTAAAACAGGAAAAATTATGAAATCTAATCCACTTACAGAAAAAAAAGAACAGTAAAAGAGGCGATGGCCAGTGAGGTGTTCTTCACTGTATCAGATAGAGGAGCACAAAAGAGCAACCTAGAGGGTAGGTTACAAAAAACAAAAGTTCAAACAAAATAGAAACGTACACCCCACAGCGGGCAAGGAAAGGCAGGGAAACAGAGCAAAACTTAAAGTCGTTCTTGCTGATGTACAAAGTTGTGAGAAAGGTCTCTTGCTGCTTGAACAGATGGGTCTGAATTGTTCTCTGTCAGCAGAAACATCGCGGCCGGTATTTGCCTGGAAGGGACGATCTCCGGTTGAGAGATGTACAAGGCAGCGCCGCACAGGTGCTCGATCTGAGCGAACGGCAGCTGAGGGGCTCACGCAGAGACACTTCATCTTTCTCTTTCCTGGCCAGCCCTTGTGCAACTCGCCAGCTACTTCTGCTGACAAACAGATTCAAGGAACATCAGAGCCAAAAGTGAAGTAGAAAAAACAAAAGATCCTTACTCCATTATTCCTGTTCATTTGAAGACATCCTCTAATTATCTGTTTAAAAGGTCTACTCAGTCAGCAGAAATGGAGATTTTTATCCCGTGTGGGTCAGAACTGACCTTCAGAGCAGCCCTGGTCACTCCAAGACTGGCAGCCAGGGACCTTCTCCACCTGGGGGTGGTTACCAATCATCTCTTGCAGAAACAAATGGCTCCATCCCTCAAAATTTGTACTTGTGGGCTATATCCTCTGGACCTGAAAATAGCCTTGGTAAACCTTTACACTCTGCATATTTACATTTTCCTTGGAAATCTTTCACCTTGAGGCTCTTTAATCAATTCTCTAGGGGAACATCAAGAGATGTTCCTGCCTGGTTTGTAAAGTCTAACACAGAAAGGGAACTTTTCCAAAATTGCCCATGCAGAAAATCTCATTAGAGCACAGATTTCCACAAGTACAAGGTACCTACCTAGCTTCATCCCTTTATTATCTCTACAGCAATGGAATAATTAAGCGGTTCTGCTGGTTCCCTAGAAAGAGGAGATATATGTGGCTTCTCTGACACAAATAAAGGCAACTAAAAACCTGCTGAATCTGGGGAAGGATTAACTGTCATCAGCACAAATTCTTGTTTAGATCCTACTTTAATCTGATGTCATTAAATGCTCACATCAGGACACAGGTACTGAAAATGAGGCATCAGTTTGATGAATGTTTCTGCATCAACACACTTGAATACAGCTGAAATAAAGAAAAAAGTAGCCAGATATTGGCTGTTATTGCCGTGAGGTCTGTCTTCCCTCGTGCCTCTCTTGAGGGACACTGGAGTTCCAGCAAGTCTACAGAACAAATTGCAACAGGTTATGAACAATAGACTGAAAGAAAAAAAAAGGCTGAAACCTTTCTCAATAGGAACTTAAGAAGATTTTATGTATCAGAGATTAATTCACCTTCATCTGAACCACTGGAAAACTGGAGCTGTGACAGCAACCATCATCACACGCTATTTACATGTGAGTTCAGGACACTGCTGATCAATAAACATCGAATCAAACCAGACTAAACCTTGATAGGCCCTTGCCATTATCTCTGCAGCCACCAGTGAGCCCCGGTGCCAGCAAATCCCTGGGTCCTACTTGAACACAGCCTTAGCACGTAGTATCTATCATCCACTGCATCCAAAGCCTCCATCAAAACTTTCTCAGAGCCATCAAGCATCGTTTGCTGTATGTTTCAATTTGCAAGGACAAACACCCAGAGCTCACTGGGCACAGATTGTCTCTGGTGTTTGAGCCCTCCTTCTGGAGACGGTGCCCAGAGGTCTTTGCAGATCCCTGGCGCTGTCCCTCTGCACAGGAGGAGAGGAGCAGCTTGGTGAGGTGACAACTGAGAAGAAATATAACTATACGAGTATCTGTTATGGATTTTCATTAGGTGCACGCTCACCGTGCCAGGGCCTGTGCCAGGATTAAGCTGCTAACGCAGGCTTCAAAAGCATGAGTATCACTTCAAGGATAATGAAATTTCTTGAGGAGAAAGAACATTGGTTTTAAAGGTCTAAAACCACTGAGACACTGTTTTCATAGCAGCTGTGACTAATCTGCTTTGTGGAAAATCCAGGTTATGATTTCCAATCGCAGCCTTTGACAACCCTGATTATGTTGATTGGATTTTGTTACATTTCTGCAATTTTCTCGTATTAGATTCTATTTAACAAAAAAAATAAAAATAGAGAGACATAAGGAGAAGGGTTTGCCCACCTGAAACCACCTGGAACAGAAGCCTCGTGCCTAATGGCTTTTAATCCAAGTCTATGTAAATTTTTGTCTGGATGATCTATGACATAATGAGATCTGCCAAGCACAAGTCACTGCGCTGTAACTGAAATGTGAATAGACATTCGCATTATCCAGCAGGCAGCAGATAGATATTGCTATTAGACGAGAGAGGGGAGAGGTGACAAAAACATCCCATTCTGCGGTGAGCAGTGGTCACATTTCATTGTAACGCGAGAGAGTCATTTGGCACTTTAATCAGAGCAGCATCTCGCGTTCTGAGAACAGACCAGGCAAAGGAGGCTGAGATGGTCGGTGCTCCTGCCTCTCTCTCAGTGAAAGCAGGAGTGCGTGAGGAGGGGAGAGGAGGCAGGAGCTGTTTGGGTGCGTCTGCTTCTAGTTAGCACTGTAACATCTCCCACCTCGCATAAATGATAAGAGGCATTGATTTCACTCCCCTTCCTCAGAAAACCCTCCTCTGCCCTGCCTCCACTGATATCTGAGCATGCGAGTTAGTCAGCGTTTCCAGTCTTCTGCCTCCCATCCCTCAAACTACTCCAGCAGCTCTGTGTCTGTCTTCTCTGGAGAACTCATCATGCAGAAATATATAAAAGAAAGAAATTCCTTTCAAAAAACCCCAGCAATTCTGGCTTAACATTTGGAACAAACTGAGCCATAATACAAATTTTCTCCCCTTTTTGTTCTCTATGCGTCTGCGTAATTCTGCAATTTTTTCCTGCTGTTGCCGTTCTCACCTTTTCATTCCAGTGAAAATGGAAATGAAAAAGGGAAAGAGCTATTTGTTTACGCTTCGGTTTTGGACTTTGAAGACTTGCACTAGTCTGTGGAACTGAACATTCTGGCTGAAGGAGTTTATTGATGTGGAATAAGTGCCAGCTCTAACCCTTAGACATGCAAAGCTGACAGATCCCTTCTCGGGGAGCTCTGAAACCAGCCTTCGATGGTGAGGAAAGCAGTGGAGGCACCCACAAACCTGCTCTGCCAGGAGCTCACCCAGCTTCTGTATCTGAGGACAAATTCTGTCCTCTCACTCCCTACAAGAGGCTTATTAGGGATGAACCTGTATGAAAGAGATGTATAAAATATGAGTCTATAATAAAATATGCAGGAAACATAAGGCCCACAAATATTTAACTGTCTCCAGAAGTGATTTGACAAAGAAGATTAAATTTCCTTTTATGCTATTCCCCAGTCCAGTTAATATTTTACTAAGCATTACTAAGGATCAAGTCTCATAAGAAAATAGTCCCTAATTCACTTCAGAAAGAGCAAGAGAGTGTTCAGATTGACTTGTTTATTTTAAAGCTCCTGCACCCCAACTTTATCAAAGAGACTCGGTCTCTCGAACTGTTGTTTATTCACGTTGAGAGCACACAGGAGGCTGGAGGTAGGGGCAGCAGCCAGTGGAACACACACAGCTCATCATTAGATGGGTGACTTTCAATTCCTATTACTGAACACGGGGCTCCAGCAAGTGGAAGAATTTTCATTTTTCTCTCAGGGTCTCCAAAACGCATCTCTAAACCAGTAGGAAAGCTACAGCCACCCTTGGCTCACTGTCTGAACATACGTAATGAGCAAAACCTCTTTCAGAGCTCAGCAGCGCAGAAACCAGCTCACCCTTCCTCGTCCACCCCGAGTCCCATGGGGGCTAAGAGAAGGCTGTGGAAGGCGAGTGCTGCTCAAGGTGAGAGTGACCTGTGGAAGAGGACTGAGAAGAGCCCCTTTGCAGGTGAGTGCTGCCCTACAGCCCCAGAGACACTGGCCAGGGCCCTAAGGTGCTGGGCAGCCTTGGCCATGGCCACTGTCCCTTGCAGAGGACAAGGAGGGGGCCACACAGCATCACCAAAATCCAGGGCATTGGCCAGCAATTCTCCATGCTCAGAGCTTGCTTAGGGAGCTCAGCCCCGAGAGCCCTCGAAAGGCAGCAAATTCCAGCTCCTAATACTTAAAAGTCACCAAAATTTTAACGGTTTTGTCCAGCTCCTGAGAGCAGCCCTGGTTCTGCTCCTTGTGCCTCCAGCCTCTACAGACTGAGGCCACACACAAACCAACAAACCACACACAAACCAACAAGCCACACCACAGTCCCTACTTTAAGCAGCTCTAATACTAGGAGATTCATTTTTGTACCAATTCAGTTCAGAATCCTTCTTATTTCCCACTAAATAGAAATAGCAAGGTCACACTGGAAAGAGTATTTTGATATTTCCGAAATGAGATCTGCCCCGTGGAGCCAGAGATGAAGTTAAAGGCCCCGTGTTACCTTTCTCGGCTGCCCCCGTGCAATCTGTGAGCCTCTGGGGCACCCGCTGGCTGGGAGCTCACGAGCGGCTCCTCGGGGGGCGATGCCAGAAAAGCAAAGTTCTGCCAGGCAAACATCTTGGTGACACCTTTTCAGTCCTGCTAACCGGCGAGTTCCAAGGAAATCAATTTTGCCACAAAGTTCTTCACCTGCTCTATCAACAACCAGGCATAATCTGTTGAGAGCGTTAAGTCTATCATAAAATCAATGCTACATTTTTCTGCACTTAATTTACCTCTTTCATTGATTATACCACCAAAAACTGTTGAAGCGTAGCTACAAGGGAAGACCTAAACATCAAATGAGTTATAAATCCACACGGTAAAGAAAACATTCCAGGTCCTCGGCTGCTGCGCATCAAATTGTGTTGTTTTGTTAAAGCCCTAAAATTAACTAAAATATTAACTGCTGCATTCTTTTATGCAGTGTAAAAACCTGGGTTCATTTGTAGCGTATTATATGCAGATACTTCATAAATATTAATTAAGCTAAAAACATTTTATCGTTTTATAATTAAGCATCCAGAATTCTAGAGAGTAAACCAATTTCGAATAAGCCCTGGCTTACAGGATTAGATTATTCTAGTATTTGCACAAAGGAAACAACAAACTTTCTATGACTTCATTGAGAAGGGTGGGGAAAATCCAATTTGAAGCTCCTTTGCCAGAGGAGCTCTAAGGAGTGTTTCTTGTGTTATAAGAAGCAAGAAGCTTTAGTGTTTTAGCAGTGAAATGAGCTGCTCTCTGTAAACCCAGCCCCAAACGGCATTTTTGCCATTGCCATATTGAAAGTTAAATGCTCCAGAGAGAGTTTAGTACAGAAAAAAGTCTCATAATCTATGTGCCACCAACCTCCACCTGTCAAGTCAGCTCACGATAAACCTTTGCTGGTTCCCCACCATCTGTAAGCGGCTCTGCACGCTCTCCCGAGGCAGCGGCCGAGCCCTGCGGAGAAACAGCCACGTGGCAGCGCGGGGCCGAGCGGAATCTGTGCCGCTTCATTTAGCGAAAGGTCAATAAAGTACACAGAGCTCTCTCACACCACTTTGTTTTCTTTAAGTTCACCGCTCCGACAAAAACCCGCTGCTCATTTTGACGATAAACTGCTGCAACCTCTATTTTTGTTGCAAAAAAATGTGGAAAACCTTTGCCTTCCCTGGAAGTTCCCCACCTGCTAGGTATGATCATACAGCGGCAGCACACGGCTTCGGGTTTGAATTTTCCAGGTTACCATGGGACTCAGCTGGGTGCAGAGCTGATCAAAAGACCAAGAGTTTTCCTGGAGTCGCCCCTGCCCAGGTGGCTGAAGCTGTCCCAGAGGCTTACGAGGTCACCCCAGTGCTAAAAAGCAAAAGCGAAGGCTGTTAAAGGAATCACAAGGTTTTGCAGAGCAATCTGCATAAATTCAACACAAATCCCTGCCTCAGGAGCTGCAGTTAAGCTTCCTGGATTAGATTTATTCTGCATTCTATCACCATAACCGCAGGTGCGTGTGTGCAGCCCTCCCCACAGCGACACACCAGGCTGGGGAATCCTCATACCTGCGAGTTTTGTCACTGCAGTTACCGCCCTCCTGGAATTTCTAGAATTTCTGAGAAATGGATCTTAGCACAACGGCCACAAAGAACGTTAACAGGTTACAGCAGAGCAATGGAGCCTTGAGAGGTGCCACGGAGCATTCGGATTAGAAATGGCATTAGCAGGGGTGACAGCTCTGGCAAGCCGGGCACCGACACACCCCATCGGTCACACAACACGGCTCTGAGTCACTGTCACAGCACGCAGCCACACAGAGCCGCATCGAAGGCTTTCCTCTAAACAAGGCTATAAGCCTGTTTGATCACAATTTTGGCTTCATGAATTAATTTCTCTTTGTTGATTCCCCTTTGTTACCCCACAGTTGGCAAAAGCACATTGCAGTAAGCCTGGTCGCACATCACACATCGAACACCTGATCCCTCGGCACAGACACCCTGGGCACGGCACAACGCGCCGCCTGGGCTCACAGGCAGGAAGGTGACACCAANTATCACTTTCTGTGTGCAAAAGCTGTGGCAAAAGAACA
Organism: Piaya cayana; assembly: GCA_013389865.1. Taxonomy (NCBI): domain Eukaryota; kingdom Metazoa; phylum Chordata; class Aves; order Cuculiformes; family Coccyzidae; genus Piaya; species Piaya cayana. Next base: position 47,833 of record WAAB01023159.1, read on the forward strand.
AACCAAGGAATATTCTCTGGGAGGAGCTGGCAGAGAACAGCAATCCTGGAAGTCGCACTTCCCTCAAGGCAGGAATGTTCAATGGGCATGAGAGGCTGCACAGCAAACTTCAGAACCTCAGTAGCATCTTTATAAGTGGAGAAAGGGGAGAGGATGAACCTGCAGAAATACCTGCTCAAAGATTCCAAACCTCTCCCTGCATTTCCCTGTTTCCCAGCACTATGAACAATATAAATCAGCTGTATATCTGCCAGGTAAACACCTACTTTAAATGGACGGTGACAGTCCCAGCCTTTGGCTGCAGGATTTCAAACATTTCAGCCACCGAGTATTTGCAATTCTTCATTCATCTATTTCTAACCAAAAAAGCCACCTGACTTTGAATGTGTTTTCTCAGCGACTCTAAATATTCGTACCAATTAATGCAGGAATTCTAGCAGGTGAGCGGCTTCTCTTCCCCCTCCTGGGAATGATATATTCCATTCCTGCCAGCAGATGTAGGTAAGCAGGGGAGCAAAACACAAATTCTTTTTATTTCTGCTCCACACATCACTGAGTATTTTCAGCTCATTTTTATGCAGAGGTTTCTTTACTAAAAAAAAAAAAAGCTACTCACTTCCATCATCTGCTTTATATTGTGCATTATTAAAAGTAATTTACACTGTGCTGGACTGTTTCTGTTTAACTAGCTAGTAGGTGATGCCAGCCCACCCTCTGGACATCTGCTTTCGCAGGGAGACGGAGCGTTCAGATCAAGCATCGTGCCAGGTCACGTGCAAGCGTGTTCCAAGGCACCAGGGCATCATTTGCACAAATGAGGATCCTTGGGAGTTTAATGGCTGATCTAGAAGCAGCTAAATGATTATCAAAACATAATAGCTTCTCTTCACAATTCCTGGTGTTTAGAATATTAAAATTGGCCACTGAGCCCGTTTCAGCTCAGAAGCCAGTGGACCCCCATCTCAATGAAGAAATCGTCGCCCAGGGAGACGATGGGCTGTTCTCTCAAATCCACACAGAATTAAGTCATATTTACTCAGACTGCACCCAGACTTTTGTATGTGAAAACTCTTGGCCAGGCTTGGACCCTGAAAACTTTCACACTTGTGTTCAATGTCTTTCATGCCAAGATCCTGGTTCTACTGGTCAAGGGTTGCAACTGAGCAACAGGATTAGACATCAGCAGGGCTCAGTTCGTTCCATTCCCCAGTCCCTTTCCATTCAAGAAATTCATTTTTTGATGGGGCTTTTCTTGTTCAACTCCAAGTTGAAGCGGAAGTGCAGCTGCTATGCACAGACAATGTTAATGCAGCGGTTTAGAAATATTTTTCCAGGAGCTCTTATCTGAAAAAAGGTCCAGAAGATTGGTTCCTATTTTGACCTTTGTCCCAGGCTCCCAGGACTAACTTGCACTCCTCTTCCTTGCCTCCTCTCTCCCAATTCCGAGAGCACCGGGTGCCGAGTCCTTTGGGAAGAACAAGGTCTCTATGCCCTTTGGGAAGGCAAACGGGCAGAGAACAGATGAGAGGTGCTGGGGTTTGCCAGTCACCAGCCAGTGGAGAGGGGGAAGATGTTCCTTACAGAGGGAGAACTTGAGGTTAGAGAAAGCTGCTGGAATAAGGAGAGTCTGACATGATCTCTCCGGCTCCATAAACAACAAATGACAAGTTTGACTCAAGCCCTCCTTCTCTTTCACATCAGGGTGTGCAGATACAGCTGACAACAAAGAAAAGTTTCCTTGAAAAATACTCACTTCGTGTAGTTTGAAGTGGAAATGTCCTCACAAACCCTAGGCCAGGCTGGTTTGATGCCCAGATGCTTTGATGCGTGTTTGGATCAGGGTAGCTCTGCAGTTTAAAACCGGTTCCATCCATTTCTCTTTCCTTTTGTTTTCTTTAGAAACAGCTGCCTGTCTCCCACCTTTGAAGAAGGGCAGGACGACTGTCTGATCGCAGAGTAAAGAGCAAGAGAAATTAAGGTTTAGATGCTAATTACCATTAGGTGAAGAACGACCCAAGCTATGGGACAATCCAGCTGGCAGAAGCAACTGACTGTCGCTTGGACCATGGAAAGAACACGTGGTCACCTCTTTTTAAACTCTTTTACAGAAACAAAATAGAAAATACATTTTTTTACAGAAAAAATAAAGCATGTATTCACGAAAAGCAAAGCAAGCCCCTATCCGCACAAAATATTAAAAACCCCAGAGGGAAAGCTTCTCCTGTCCTATACAAAGTCCCTGTAACTGTTCCAAGTGATCCACAGTCAGATGAATTTATGAATTATTGACAACTTAACACTGATTTGAAATGAAAACCCATAAATTGGGTACTGAGCATTAATTTTAGAGACAAATCATCAGTTTAACCGCAAATTATTTAAAATATAAAGGAGAGAACGCAGCACAGAAAAGGACTAAACATGCAGTTCATCCAAGAAATCTGAAGTACGTTACACACATCAGGATGGAGCCAACGTCTGATGAGATCAAGGAGTGTCACTGCCCTCAGCTGCATGGTCCTTGTCATACAAGAAGGACCAAAACTTACTAACATGTTAATTTTACAGAGGTCCCTAGTTGATAAAGCACTCAATTCACTTAATTTAAATATTTCTTTTTTTAAAAGTTGACAAAAGCTCCAAAGAATCCTGTTTTCCCACTCAGGCTAAAATGTGTCTTTTCCAGGAACTGAACATTCCCCCTGACAAACTGATGTTTCTGCGGGAGCCTGGAGCACGTTGTGGTCAGAGGGAGGTGAGCAGAGAGATGGGGACAGAGAATTCTTGCCTGCCCCATGGAAATTCAAATTTTCAAACACCGCCAGCTTTGATGTAGTCTTCATCAGCCCTCAAAATGCAGAGACAAAGGTTCTGTTGCTGGGCTGAAGTGGTTAAAAAAAGCTGGTTGGGAGGAGCACTAAGCAGGGCTCACAGCAAGAACGAGCTGGGGTGAAGGATGCTGAACCCCAGACTGGCGTTTGCTGCTGCTGGGCGAGATGTTTCATTTCATTCTCATCAGGCACTACAGGCTGCCCAGCTACAGCTAATTATACAAGATTTATCTGCACAAAACCACGAGGATTAGGCAGGCAGGCAAACAGCTAAAAATTTATTTGGAGGTATGAACCCCAGGATCTGCACAGGAACGAATAGTTTCTGAAACAGGTATCTAAAGGCAAGCAGGGGGAGGAGATGAGCCTTCTGGATTTTTCTTTTCTCCCATACTTTCATACTGTCAGGGGAACAAAACAGGGATATGAACTTGTGCTGCAGCAGTAGCCGGGAGACTGCTGCTCCTCCTCATTGCTCCCGAGAGCCACATATTCCTCGCTGAGGTAGAATTAATTCTCTTACCAACCGGTGTTGTATACCAGATGTTTAGTTCATGAGGAGGTCAGTCCCCACAGAGCAAGATCAAAACCCTGTTACTCAAACCTGGAGATGATAAAAAACCCTAAGGAAGGTAACGCTAAATCGCCACCAAAAATCAAAACAAAAATCAAAGCACTCCCTGATTTCACCAGGAGCAGGATGGGGTCACACAGGTGACAACACATCAGCATGGAGAGGTCAGCACAGTTCCCATCGTGTGATCGAACCACAAATCCTCTGAATAAAACACCTTGGAATCAGCACATCTGGAATAGTTAAGGCTCACGACTGGTATCGCACTGGGGTGGAAGCGATTCTGTCAGCAGAGAGTCTCCCTCCTCTTCCCAAGGTAAATCCCAGCAGCTCAGGGCGTGATAGGGAGTCACCTTGTGCTGAGCGGCAGCTGGAACTGGTCACGGTCTCTGCGTAACCTGCACCTCTGCAGAGGCTCAGAGACAAACTGCTTCTGACAGAGCATCTGTTAAAAACAGTAACTTCACCAGTTTGAGCCTCCGAGCGTTCTAGCAGCTCTCTGGCTGCGCAAGGGCGAGTCCGCTGACAGCCCCGAGCATCGAAGCACCTCTCAGCCCTTGCAAAACCAGAGCAACTTCTCCAGCAGCCCACACCATTTTTCTTATTAGCACTTAGCAGGTTGTCCGCTCACTGGAGCGTCGCAGCAAACACAGCAGAAGGTGCAGAATCACTGCACGAGGTTCTCTTTTTAAAACTTCCATGAAAGGAGAGGCCAGTCATGTCAAATCTGTAAGCAAAGAAAAACTAACTTGTTCATTTTCTAGTTTTATAAGTTTCTCATTTAGTTTAATCCAAACCAGAGACACAGGAAAAAAAATAATTTAGCTGGCACTTCCTAAGCATCCTAAAGCCTTTGGAAAGAAGTAAGACTTGAGGTTCCCACATCCTGTTTAGCACTAATCAGTAATGATTGTTTGGTATCTCATGCCTTGCTGTTCAGACACAAACCAGATAGGGTAATATGCAATATGAACTGATCCATGATGTCCTCTCCCTGAACACCCTCACTTCATTTAAATAAAGAGATAAATCAGTCAAATTTGATAGAAAATTGCACTAATTTAACTTTCTCTTGCTTTCCACTGGTGTCCATGCAGAGCAGCTGATGCACAGGAACTCGATAACCTTCGTCGGCCACACTGGCAAACTCATTCGCATGGTGAAAAGCCCTTGTTGCTGCACATCGAAGTTGCGTGGAAGCCTAAATTCCATCCAAAGGATTTCAAATACAGTCTCTCCAGAATGAATTGCTTAGGAACACGAGATTACTCAGTAACACTCACCCTGTAGGACAAACTCTCATATTTTCAGGTCTCCAATACCCTTTCAAAAGTTTTTGCCTAAAAGGTACTCCAGCAGGTAAAGGTGAATTTAAAAAAATACCTTTTCAAATTCCCATATTAATGCTTTTTTTTTTTTTTTACCTCCAAAAAAGCCACGTTTCACCTCCCAGGCAGCTCCAACACAGCCCCTTCCGCATATCATAAGGTGATATGACCCTTACCCAATGACATGATCAAATAACATTCTCTGCTAGATTTTCACCTCACACTACAGGTTGTGAAAGGGATCGTGGAGAAAAGATGTTTTTCTATACTGGGTCTTTCCATTTTTGCTGCCAGGATGGAAGTACCGGTAGTAAAGAAGGTGAGAGGAAGGTGGAAGCAGCAGTGAACACTCCCCAGAGAGTGCGGATCATAACGTTATACACCAGCAGCAAAATCAAAAGGAAAACAAGCTCAGAACAGATGATTCTCTAACAGATGGTGGGAGGCAGCAGCAGCAACCAGCACTGCTCTGGGCAGGGCAGCCAGATGCACTCTGCTGCTCTAACCACGGGTCAAAGGCACTTAAGAGGTACAGAATAAGGTGCAAATAACACACTAGAGGTGAGGTTTTCCATGTGCTGCTCAGCACAAACGTGGGGGTGCAAAAGCTGTCCCACGCACTGCAGGTACCACCGCAGGGAGGCAAGAGGCTTCTCCCAGCGTGGGCATCATCCAGCACGACGCAGTGGGGCTCAGAGCCCAGCTTTGCAACTTGAATGAGCAGAGAGAGACAATTTTAGGTCAGGAAATGTGTGTTGTAAATAATGAAACACAAAGCCAGTAAAGAACAGACCAAGCCGGAGCTCGGTGACGCAATGAAGATCTGAGCAGTTGCAGCTGCACAGTTGGAATGTTAAAATTTTCAGTGCTGCGCTGGCATTTCCCAGCTCCTGGTAAAAATAGAAACCGCTGGTGTGGTTAGCAGGGACCGCAAAATTCTGTGAGAAAGTTCCACTGCCGCACAAGTATTAAAAATAAAACATCCCGCTGGGAGTATGGATTGAAAAGCCACAGGGAGAGGAATGAGGTCTGCATGTGCCAAGAGTCACAAAATGCTGTGAAAAGCGCTCGGTGAGGAGGTTCAGCCGCTGCAACGTATCAGGCCACGCGATGTGGTGCTGTGGTCTCTGCAGTACAGTTTTATGTCCCACAGCTTGTTACAGCACATCTAACCGCGGCGTTAGATCGTTCAACACGAGACCCTGGGTCTGGGCTGAAGGATTGGAGACTCGATGCCCACGTCCAGCAGCGATCCCACCACCAGGGCTCAACGGGAACGTTCCCATCCCAATTCTGACAGGACATCTCAGACCTGAAACAAACGATGCTCACGCTGCACAGGCAGGGGACAAGGACCGAGAGAAGATCAAGCTGCACAGTCCCATAAACACACACATTTTTCACTGAGAAGGTTCAAAGTACTAAAGCACCTCATTCCCTTCCTTAGCATCTAGATAGAAAGTCTTGTGGGTCAAGTCCTTTAATCAAGAACATAGAAGTTACAGCAATTTATTAACTGGCGTGTACAGTGGAAAGATAGATCAAAAGAGAGAAAATCACACTGCTGAACTGAGAAATAAGGCCCAAGTGCCTCAGTGTACATTATTCTTGACTTTGACATCAACAGAAGGAAAATAAATAAGGGTAGAAACACGGTATTTTATGAGAATCTTTATAGAGAAATAGTACATAAAAGTCCTGCAGTATGCAAAGGGTCCTGTTGAATTAGAGTCATCGCGGGAATTGCAGTCAGTTCAGTTCATTTTCAGATTCCATCAACAACACCATTAACCCGCTGCTCACAGCTTGATCCCCCAAATCTCACGAAAGCGTGCAACACGCCATCAACCGCAGCCTCTTCCATCACTAAAATCGTACCTTATTACACCAAGGCCATTTTTTAACTCCAATGTATTCTGAGAGCAACCAGGCAGCTACACGGGGATTCAAATCGTCACCCTCCCTAACCAGATAAACAAGGAAAGTGGAGCAGGCAGCTGCACCAGTAGGTTTGGGTGGCTCCTGAAACAAAACAAAGACCAACAGAGAGCTCACGTTCTATTTTCTGTGCACTGCAAATAGATCACCTGAAGCCTAAATGCTGTGAGAGTGGAGCTCAAATACAAACATCAGCACAAAACACACTGGCAAATGTGTCCAAGAATAATACACTGAACCAAAAGTCTTCCAGAAAGAGTAAGAGCTGAGACTTGGGAAATTGTGATCACATTTTTTTTAAGCATGTGAACCCTATGATCTCACGTTTCTAAATCTCTCACAGTACATACTCAAGCAAATGATTTCCAGCATGAGGCACGTGAAGAATCGAAGTCATTAACAGCGATGCACTTGCCGTTGCCTCCCTGCTCAAACACCCCCTTGTAGGTAGATGATTTTGGAAAGCAGCTTTGAGTTCAAGACAAGAAGATGGGTGTGAGCTCATGTCCCCAGCTACATTAGCAAGATACCTTCCTCATTCTGAATTTAAGTACAGAAATCGCTACCTCCACCCTCTGTCTTGGGCCTCTGGTAACACACGACGTTCCATATAGGGTAAAGCAGCATCAATCAGTCCTGTTGCCCCTCACACTTATTTCGACCTACCACAAACATATTCCAGAGCCATTTTCCCTGCAGCACGATTCAATTAGCCCTCTCCCTCCCCATACCCTAATTCTCTTCTTCGGTAATTCTCCAGCCTAGAACAGCAGATGCATCCCTATCAAAACTTCCAGTGCAGAGTGCTGACATTTAGAGATAAACAGAAAAGCACTAGACAGGCAGCTAATTCTCGTCTCATCCTGCTCAGAATTCCGATTACAATTTGCTTTTAAGATGTCTATCCCTGGCACTAGCACAGAGATATGTCAGACATGCAGCCCTGCTAATAAAAAGACAACAGTGCACTTTGCATGTCAAACAAGGGTGGAGAGAGGTTCAGAAATTTCCCAGCACATGTACAATCCTATTAACGGCACCGCCATTTGAAGACCCAATTTGAAGCTGCAGCAAAAGCTCATTCTCCAAACTGATTACGGCATTACAGAACGTGCTTATCCCTCAGAGTCTGAAGATTTTATTTATTTAAGCTCCTTGACCCCAGAGACCAAAACTCAGTAAACTTTGTGGCAGGCGTAGTAATTAGACACGCAAGAGCAGGCACCCCACGCACTCTGGCTGCGCCCTCTTCCCTCTGCCCCACGCTCGCTTCCCAAGCACTAAGCCACGTAATCAGGCTTATGCATATGAGTGCAAGCACTTAAACCCATCATCATTTTAGGCACACGGATAGCCCCCAGGGTCAGGGAAAGCCAATCTCTTCAGCAAATAATACAGTGACTTGCTTACTGCTCAGGTTCAAACCGCACCGGGAGCGGAGAAAAAGCACCAGGCCTGCTGGCTCACAAAAACTTTCTCTTTGGTGATGGATGAGCTTAACTCCAGCCTGCCCTCAATTCAAAGCCTCTTCCAGGTTCAGAGAGCTCGTTAGGCTAACGTATCTGATCTTTACAGATCTGTCCACATCAACTCAAAGCTCTCAAATGCAGGACCAGGCTGGAATTGGAGCAGTCAGCATCTCCTACCACCAGTTGGCCAGTTGGATGGCTCCCAGCACCCAGCTAGGACTCATGGAAATGCTTTGGAAAAACTCTGAACTATCTGGGCTTCAATCTCACACACAAAGACCCCTCGCCCAGCACCTTATCAGGTGCAGAGCCCTACAGTGAGCAGACCTGGGTAGATTTTCTAACAGTTTCTGTGCAAGATGCCACGTGACCCTTATCTTTACAAGGACTTACTGCAGGCGAAGAAATAAATGACCAGAAGAGGCAGCAGGAATACACAGCATTGCTGTTAGTGATCAGGACCACAGTCGAAAGCTTAAAGTAATTGAAAATCTGCTCCCTCACAGTTGTGTTTTTATTTTTTGAAGTAGCAGTAAAATTATTCTTACCTGCAATAGAAGCTGTTTGCAAGCCAAGCGGTATGACAGCTGCAATATTCCCATCCATGTGAAACTCTCTACTACAAAAATAACAAGCTAGTAAACGTACATCCTGCTAACGGCACCAAAAAGAATACAAATTGGAAATTTACAGGTTTGTAAAAGGATCTTGCAAGACATTCTTGCCATTAGTGTTCCTGAATGTGGCATTCAGGGTCTCCAACAAGAACATCCAGTTCCCCCAAACCCAGTGAGGGACCAGACGGCCCCAACAAGCTGACAAGGCTGTTCCAGCAGGTTCCCCTCTGCAGAGGGAACCTGGGAATTGGGCTATGAGGTACATCCCCTGCTCGACTCCAACAGATGTCAGGCTCAGACACTGGAAATGCTGCTGCCTTGAGGGACAGATGCACCTGCAATGGGAGGAGGGTGAGGTGGCACCAACAATCCATAACACACAAGCAAAACTTCTCCATTGTCCCACAGAGCATCCACTCAATTCAGCAGGCTGGTTCCAAATACATCATCTTCCCAAGCTCTGGTTGATGGCAGAGGGTCCTGAACGATTTGATTGATACATTCCTGCTAGCAAATCCCTTAAGGATTCTCATATCTCCGGTAGAGTTTATCACCTATTTGGAAGCCCCTCGAACACTCCTGACAGACTTGTGGATGAAAAATGTTTCTGCAAGACAGGCTGCGTACCCACGAGACAGAGCAGGTTGTGCGATACAACAGGTATTTGCAAAAGATTTCCTTAAGACCTATAAATCCATACAAGTTTTCCCCTCCGCACCTCACCTCAAAGCAAGACTTTGAAGCCTGCTCTGTTAGCAGCCTATCCGAGACATTTTTCACAAGTGCTTTGAACAAACACCAAGTAATAAAACCTTACTTGCCAAAGGGTCCAAACTGCCTTACCTCTTCGTTTGCTGGAATTATACAGTGCTTTGTTGTCACGCAGAGACAAACAAACAGATTTCATCCTGCTCTCTGCAGAGGTACCAGGCTTATCCCAGCCTAAGAATGACCCCCTTTTATTAAAAACACTTGTTAAATTACCAGCAGGCTCTCACCACGCCAGAGCAGGCACCGAGGAGGTAAAAGCCAGCCAGCTGATACCCTGGATTTCATCCTAATCCCCACTGCCTCTCTGGTTCAGTGAAACATTTGCACCCCATCTACAGGAAGGATTTTCTGGCTGCGTTATATGTATAGAATATATCTTGTGTTGATTCTATTGGGTAAACCATGAATTCAGACTAATCGGTATTTATGGGCGTTGTGGGTATTTCCCCCCCACAGTTTAATAGATTTCCACCCGAGCATTCCTGTCATTTCTCAGATGCCATAAAACATCGCTCTACCCTACCCGCCTGTGCTTTAGAGAGAACACTAGATCAGAGCAGTAGAAATAGATAGAACTCGTCAACTTGACAGTTTTCAGTGAATTGCCACCCTCCTATGAATCCCACAATGCTATTTTGGCACGCGGCTTTATGCTTTAATGTTAGGGGACACAACAGTAACTGCATGAACCTGAACCTCCACCCAGCTCAATCGAGTCCATACACAGTCACAGCCTCTGAGTTTATATTGGGAAGAAAATTCAGGTAAGGGAATAGTCCTTAATAGCAAACATCACACTACCTGCTGTTTCAGTAGAAGAATCCAGACACTGCATGAACAATAAAATACTGGGACGATCAATGTGTGCCCCAACCTTTCTGCGGGGCTCGAGACTAGTCGTGTCTGGTGAGGAGTGGAGGCAGATTTAGGTAGAACAGAAAAAGAAACACCAATAAGACAACTCACACCTTCACCTCAAAGCACAAGCAATGTGATTGAAGCAGCAGGTGTCATTTCCAATGCTCCCTGCAGGTTTTCTCCAGGATGAGCCCTTCCCTTTCCTCCAAGCCCCCCACTCCCCTTGACAATTCTCTTTTTCCCATTTCTTTCATTAACAAAACTTGAGAGCAAGCCCTTCCCTCCCTTTGACCTCTCTCCCATTCAAGCACCTCACAAAGCTTTACCTTACAAAGGTTTAATTATCAGACTAATTATGTTAAAGCCAAATTCCACCCTATCTAACCATTGTTTTTAATACATTAAGAAAAGCAATGCTGTTAATTACAGTGGGGCCTTGACAAATGGAAATACGTTTACCTACAAGATGATTAGGACATTCTCCTTGCACTTTCCCAATACAATCTGTGAAAGAAATAAGAGTTTTGCTGCTGATTACAGACTACTTCATAGATAAAAACTCTTGAGAGATTTCCAGGTGAGTTTTCTGCATCACCACTTCAGAGCTGATCGTTGCTGACTGACCACCACTCCCCTTAACAAGCCCTCCTGCAGGGTCACTGATCACAGACACTGCCTGGTGCATTTGGCCCTGTTTGTCTCCATGCTCACCTGCTAGAGCCAAACTCTGCTGCCATTATCAGCAGTTTCACAGAATCATTTAGATTGGAAAAGACCTTAGAGTGCAACCATTAACCAAACAATGCCAAGGCCAGCACTAAATTACATCCCTGAGCACCACATCTGTAGATCTGTTAAATCCCTCCAGGGATGGTGACTCCACCTGGACAGCAGGTTCCAGGGTCTCACAACCCTTTCAGTGAGGGAGTATTTCCTGGTGAATGTTAAGTTTTGGCTTTGGTGTCCTCACCAGTACAAACTTCCCAGGTAAGAATTTAGGCTACGGCAACCTCAGAATTATGTGACAAAACCAAGAATTTATCGAATGACAGTGGTGCCCGGCTGATGGTCTTGGGTACATAAATGTCTTCCTAGGAATTGCCACCTGCCAAGGTTTTCAGCTCTAACTTGCACACGTTCTTTTCCCCAAAGTAGCTCAGACTCTCAGGATCCTCTTTTCCATCACTGCCAATCAAACCTGGGCCTCCCAGGGACTGTCAGTCCTGGTTCATGCGGGGATCCTCAAACGCTGCTGGTGCCTGAGATGCTTTATCACTCAACAAGGTGCTAGATACTTTTAAAAAGACACATCCAACCCCAGCCAGGAGAAGAACGTATGAGAGACAAGGAAAAGAAATTAGACTTTGGTGCCTAAAGAGATGAGATAGCAAGCGTCAAACATCTGGATGCATTTCTCTACCCTAACAGTTCTAAACATTAAAAGTGTGTTACAGTTTACCCCACTTGTATCTAAATCTGTTTTAAAATTATGTTCTCTTCTTGGCAATTGTACTCTTCACACACAAGTAGCTGATTATCGCAGCCACTCTGAGTCGGTGTTTATCCAATTGAAACATTTTGTTCTTTTAATCTTTCCTTCCGAGTTCTTCAAGCTCCTTAATCATTTTTTGTTGTAGGTTCTTGGCTACGTTGTAATACGCAGCTTGCTGGCATTTTGGTGCTCTTGATAATAACACTTGGGAGTTAATAGAGTCGTGCCAAGAATGAATCTGCTCAAATTTACGGAAGTGTTTAAGAGGCCAAAAACCGTAATCCCTCTTCAAATGGCATCGGTAAGGCTGCACCCGCATTTCTTCATGCGGTTCTCATCTCCGAGTACTAAAAACTGTAGGGAAATTAATGACTTAATTATCTCAACAAAATTAAAAGAGGAATTTGTCACCCCCACTTCTTGCCAGCATAAACTAATATGACCTGAGTGAACTTGGCTTTCCTCTATCAGTCTCAGATGCCTTCGCTCCCCACCTGCCCCGCAGTTTTCTGATGGATTTGCTGCTTCCCAGGTCTCACTTGTGCCTGAAGCACACGGCTCAAGGTCAGGAAAGAGCATCCTGGAAAGACCCTGCAAGGAAACCTTTTCCCTTCCCAGGCAAAGAACGGCTCAGCTTATTTTCTACACACAGGACAACACTGGAACAAAGAGTCTCATATTATCCACCTCCAGCCTTTTAACCTTTCTGGTGATCCTCTTGTAAAATTATTTTACCTTCACATCGTTCCCAAAGCCGTTCAATGACTTTGTGCTCCGTGCAGTGAAAAGTGCCCGTAAAGAAAGGCAACCAAATGCCGTCTGCACGTTAGTCCAGGCGCCTGCACTTTGCTTACTCAAAAGAAACCAACCCACAATGCAAGAAACTCAGAGCAGGTAAACGTGGGGGGGGAAAAAAATAAATAAATCTCCTAGCTGCACATAAAATTGTGCCTTGCAGTGCCCATTTTGATTGCAGAAAGAATGTGTTTGCAGAGGCAGCACATGGAATCACAGCACAGAAAGCAAGTAGCTTCGGGCTGTCCATTTCTCCTGGCTGCTTTATTGTTTGCTCAGGATCTATAAAACACCCTGACAGCTGCTACAGACCCCACCTTGCTTTCTATTCCATTTTTTTTCTGGCTAAGTGAGATGCTACTTTGAAAGGCATTGAGGCATCTCTGCCCTCCCCGGGGCAGCCCTGGGCACAGGAGGCCTGGTCCCAGCCAACGTCCTTTATGTTTGTGACTGGGAAATGGAAAGTTTCTGAACTCATCACCTCGCTTTGCCCCACAGGGGTGGAGCGGTGCTCACTGTGCTGTGTTTTGGAGTGGAGCCCGAGCACATTTGTCCTAAGGCTGCAAAGGTCTGTTTGACTTTTTGCTCGGCTGAAACTGCACAATGATTTGGGGATTTTTGATTTTTTTTTTCCCATCTTAATGAGAAAAAATTGTAGGAATAGAAGGTACAACAAGAAGAAAAACGCCGTTAGATGTCTGGCTTCAGATGACATCAGTAATGGGGGCGAAGGAGAAGGGTAGAAAATGTATTTTCATGTACTACAGATATTGTTCTTCAGAGACAAATAACACCAGCAAACACAAGCTCCCTGCCAAGATATAAATATAAAGCTGCTGATACAAGCCAGCCTGTGCTGGTAGCTAATTCAGCGATTCAGAAACGATGCCAGAGGAAGGTGCAGAATTACAGATGTTGCCTCCGATGTCACCCGCAGCAAAGGTGCTGAGGGGCCCATTTATTCTCCAGAAATAGCAATGTCATTACTAAAAAATTCCATGATGACATTGAGCTGTTCGAGAGATAGCGGCTTGTTTCTTTTAGGGGTAATATCAGACTTCACTTGGAAACGTATGAAATTGTAGACATCTTTCAAAGCAAAAGAGGTTGAATGACCAACACGCTCTGCTCCTGCTGTTTTCTAGTTACCTTTTCGCTTCGGCAAAACATCAGCTGCCTGCCTTGATGCTGACCAGATCACACCCTAAATTATGCGATGAGCGGCCTTTTCACGTTAAGGATATGTAAGAAACCCCAGAGGGAATGAATTTGCATGCAGTCCAGTATATTAATAATCAAACGAAGCGGATATGCCAAGCAAAGTGAAAAGGAAATAGTTAGAGGAGCCATCCTCCGCGTGTCTGGAGTAAAAGGAGACTTGGCAACCCAGATACAGCCTTTACTGGAAGAGCAGCTTCTGTAGTGCTAATCCAATCTCAGATATTTAAAGGCTTTGATTTTCACAGCCATCAAAAACCTCAGCGGACAAAAGATGCATGAGATGGTCCATTAGAGAGAGAAATCAGGGAATGACTGAAGAGACGCAAAACAACTAGAGGAGAGGAAAGAGGTTTAGCTTATCCCTGGCAGAACCAGATGACAACTGGCTTGTCAGTGTCGGCCCAAGGTATTGAATTTAACGCTCTGTGCACTTCACCGCAAGCCTCCTCAGTGTGTTTGTAACTGCATCATTTAAATGAGTCGCTAGTCCATAAAATACATCCCAGCAACCGGGAATAAGACAGTACGTGCGAGTCTGTGGGGGAACAATTCAAACTACATGAATAAATTTGCAATGAAACTTTTCAGTGCACATGGAAAACAGCACATCCAGCTGCCAGCCAGGAGGAGCCAGGGCCCAGCAGTCGGGTCCCCCGGAGCAGGCACAGGGCACCAGGGAGGGAGGGGGCTTGGGAGGGCGCAGGGGTTTGTCTTTGAAAAAGGAGTTATAAGGATCTTCAGGAAAATCAGACACACAGATTCCCAGTGGGGCTTTTTTAGACACCCGAGTGTCCACTGTACACACACACAGAGCATCAGAAGATGTGAGAGGCAGGTGAAACAGTCTCCTCCTATTGCCATGAGAATGGAGCAGAGTTCAGTCCTGCCCCTCACTGCGATATCAGCACCTGAGCAGATCTGGGATGAGAACACACGCTTACAGGTGGAGGCAAAGAAAGGGTGCGCTGAACACCCACAGCAGAGAGACACCCCGTCCTGTATGAGACGTGGGGTCAGAAAACCAGAGCAGTCGGGCTCTTCGAGGGAGTTGCTAAGTCCTAAACCACACTGAGAACAAACCAGGTGCAAACCACACTGACAGCAGCCGTCTGCTCCGGGACCCAGCCAGGTTCACTCACAGGGGAGCAGCACCACCAAACCCAACAAATTCACAGCCCAAGAGGCCTCATCTCCATTACTTGATAATAAAAATCCACCTCATATCAGAGTCATTGCAGAACACGATCACAAACAAGCGTTGGGCATCGAGGATAGAGCAAAGCATCCCTCCTCCCAAACCCACCTCTGGACCTGTGATGAAGCCACCAGCAAATCACGCTCCTCCCTTGCTGAAAAGTTTGGATATGTTCTCCCTGAGCATCCCTCACTCCATCCCTGCTGCTCCTGCCTCGCCTGCGAACCAACACTTGACAATTTCGGTTCTGTTCAGAGATGTATTATAAATTTTAATTTGCTCTGTTTATTTAATAAAACTTATTGAGACTAATCCTCATTTTCTAACAAGTGTAAAAAAGTTCCATTTAATTAAAATTAATGACCTTCATGCCGACAGAAGATTTTCAGGCTCGGAGGATTAGATTTAACACTTTGTGCAAGATGCGAGGACAAAAGCAATGCTCAATTAGATCAGGGAAAATCTCTCAAAAAGACCATCATTACTGTTAATTTAAATTTTTGCTTGAAGGGGAAAATACAGTCAGTGGAGTGAAAATACGATGTTTCCTAATACCGGCTACTCTCTGCAATCAAAAAAAAAAAAATGTTTGCAGTTTAATTGCTTCCAGTAAATCTACCGAAATAACATTTATTGCTTCTTTTTAATTTTCATTATCACAAATTAATATCGCAACGAAAGAGAAAAATTGGATATATCATCATTAAAAAGGCCTTTTTTATGTCTGGGATTCCAGACGAGGCAGATTTTAGAAGCTAATGGCAAAATTAAATTATACGAAAGGCCGCAACATAAAACCCGAAGCCTAAAGCAAAGGGTGATCCACATTTGGCTGTGAATCAGCATTAGCCCCTCACACAAAGCCTGTATCACATGGGGAATTGCAGCATCCCAGGCTGGAAGGGACCTCAAGGCTGATCTGGTCCAGCTCTCCTTGGTAAAAACGCAGCTGGACAAGCTGCCCCAGCCCCTGTGCGGCTGAACCTCAGTGTCCAGCACTGGGGAATCCACCACTGCCCCGGGGAGGTTATTTGATTGTTCTCAGAGTGAAAAATTTTCTCTCCACTAATAATTTCTTAGCGAAATGCAGTCGCCTTTACATTGAGCTGCTGGAATGGCTCTCAAAGGCCACGAACACAGATGTCTGGAATAAAGCATCTTCCATCCATGGGGGTGGTGTGCAGATGCATCCTTTAATCCCACCCTCACATAAATATCAAGGCACAAAAGTTAACTATTAGGCTAAGAAAACCACCGTATCTCATAGTAACTGCGGGAAGGTGATCATCTGTTTATAAAGAGGTTACCAGGCCTACTTTGCTGCATTTTCCTGATTGGCAGTTGTGTGTTTTTAATGAGATAATGCATTTCTGCGTTAGGTAGATGTCTGTGTTTTAAACCGACAGTGCATCATAAGGAAATAATGAAATCCTTTATTTAAATTCCTGTGGCAAAGCAGAACATGACAAATTGATGCGTGGGAGTTGAATGTTCTTAATTTTCTAATTAGTGCTTTAAAAAATAACTGGGGAAAAAAAAATAAAGAAAAGAAACAAAAGCAGCTTGCAACAAAAAGCCCAGCAAACGCAAGAACCATCTTCGCACCATCCTCAAACCAGCCAAAAGCTGAGCTCCTGCCAACATCATTTCATAATCGCTCTTTTTTCTGGGGGCATATTCAGCCCCTACCATTCACATCCGATGTTATGGACTTAGTATCCAATACAAGTGCTCAGTCTAAAGGCTGGCAGCTCTCTGTAGCAACATGTATTTCAGAAAGGAAAAAAAAAAAGGAAAACATACCCAAAAACCACATTTCCACATTCATCACGCTCCCAAATCCCCATTTCTTTTAGTGTTCTAGTTAATTTTAATTACAGTAGAAGAAAATCAATTTCTCTCATGGTCCAGCTGATAATCTTCACAGCTTGCTGAGCTTCTCCAAGCAAACAGTTTACATGGTTTTACATTTAATTTAAAAAAAAGTAAGTCTCCGAAATTTCTCCTGAAGCAACATCTGTGTTTGCATATATTTTAATTTCTTCCCTGAAGTTTACTTGTTAGTGGCTTTTCCTTCTCCACACTTCAGTGATAAAGTCTTAGACACAAATGAATAAATGCATTTCAGTCAGTGCTGTCTGTGATTGAAGGGAAGAATTAAACCTGATGAATCCCATGCTGTCCCTCCCCTCACTCTGTCTTTCACCCACGCTGGTGACACCCCTGGCACCCCCAGAGGCAGCTGGTTTTTCAATAATTCTTAGCAATAACACCACTAGCAACACACAGAGTACTCCAAACACTCCAGAGTAACTGCACCTTCCTGCCAAGGAAACACCAGGAGGATTTTAGTGTCACAACGAGGGATGTGAAGAAAATCCTCTGTACCCTGATTCGCAGAGGCCAAGCCCCTGGAAGCCTCCAGTGCTCACCCCGCACACAACCCTCGTCTCCCAGCATCTCAACTGCAGCTTGGCAGAGAAACAACCCAAAAAATCAACAACTGGACTGGCTGGTGGGGCGCATGGCTTGGCCCTGCCACACGGGGTACCCCCTACAGCAGAGAAGTCAGAGCTTTCAAACACCTCATCATCCGCCTATCCAACCCAAGAAATATTCTATGCAATTTCCAACATCCATAAGTGTTTGTTACCACAAGGCTGTATTTCAGCACTGCTAACACAGCTTGCACTATTAATAGCCGCTATCAAACAATGCACCTAGGCAACACAGGCCACGAGTAAGGGCTGTGGGAACATCGGAAGGGGTTTCCATGAATACTTGTAAGCGCACGACCTCCCGAGGCCTGTTTACAGCCCTGTGGTAGAACACAGCGAGTCACTGCCTGCTGCACATAGTCAACATCTACACTTCATGTAGTCATTATGGTTGGACTCGAGGATCTGGTGGGTCTCTTCCAAGCTGATTATTCTATAATTCATCCTCTGGTGACCTCTTGCCAGTGTATGAAAATGTTGATGTTGAGCCATGCAACAGCCCCAAAAACCACACGAGTCTAGAGCACGGAGCCACCCCGTGCGTCGCTGGGTGGGGGGGGCTCAGCAGGGAGGGCAGCCCAGGCTGCACCCCACTTCCCTCTCTGCCAGCAGATCACACTCAGTGAAATTAAACACTATCATCTGCTGATCACTGGCCCTTCCCTGCTGTAGGATGGTGACCCAGAGGGGTATTTTCCCCCCTGAGCTACTGCCTGGTGCAGGACCAAAGCTTACAAAGTGCAGAGCGGTGGATTCAGAACAGGCTTCCAAAGATACGCCTGCAGTTCCCCTTGAAAAGGCAAAGCTGATATAAAGCAGGTCCCAGCCATCCCCATCACACAGTCCTTGAGCAAGCAAGGACCAAGAGAAGCCAGCAGGGCTTTATCAGCAAACGCTGCCCAGGGCACCAGCTCCATCTTCCCATCACCCCGCAGCTCTGCGCCCGTAATGATGGATAAGGAAATTAAATAGTAATTAGGAGTGGGCTAACCTCAAAAGGTTACAGGAGATCCTTAAAGCTTTCCAGTTGCCCATAAGCTTCACGGCACCTTTTGATTTACAGACCTAAACACAAACGTCTGGGCTCAGGGCTGGGGTCCCCTTTCAGCAATCACTCAAGTAAATTCTCCCAACGACCCTTTCACGTCCTTAATAAAGCCTGCACACCATCACATCTCGCCTTTAAGAAGGAAAAAACACAATCAAATACATTTTTTGTACCATTTTCAAACAAAAATAACAGGGAAGAGCACAAGGACTTTGGAAACAAATAATCACATCTAAGGCCCTCAGAATTCATCACCGTTAAGAAGTCAGCAACTAAATTAACGTTGTTTTTATTCATTTGAATCTAAGTTTGCTTCCTTGAGGAAAAATAACCAAATTCTGACTTTATTTGGTTTGAAAATGTGGAAATACTATGCTCAATGTGACTCCATTTGTCAGATTTCAAAAGTCACATGTTTTTCCTTCGTAAACCAAGAACTTTATAGGGACATACTCACATTCAAAATATTATCTTAAAATATTCTTAAACTAATTTTTCCTTGGTCAGTTACTTGTAACCATCAACCTAAAGCATTAATCTCCAGGCTGAACGAGTTAGTGGGATCTTCAGTACCTGGAATTGCGCTGGTCACTCAGCCCCAAATTCAAGAAAAATTCTTGAGGCTCTTCACTGAAATATACCCCAATTACCCATCACCACTAATCACTTTCCCATGCCTTTAGAATAGAAGTCATGAATCATTGTCTCATCTGCTCATTTCCAGAGCTTTATGCACTAACAGGGGCTCTTGGGAACATCTTCAGGGAATATCGAGGAGCAGCAGCTCCCCTAGAAAGCTCCTTAATGGATCTGGGAAACAGGAGCCTCACAAAAACATGCTCCTAAATGGATCTAAAAATAGCTTGGTCCTGCTATCTAAACAGCTCCATAAAATAGAGATATAAATGTTTAAAAGAAACAAACCTCAAACAACAAAGCTTCCTTCAATCCAACAGCTTTAAAACCCCACACGTCACCACGAGCTGCAGGAACAACCCTTGGGTTCATATGGAGCCTTTTGAACCTTTCTGGGAGAGACCTGACCCCTCCCCACACCCTCCTTGGGCCCCTCCTGCCAGGTGGCTGCAATTGACCCATTCAGCTGTCAATTAAGCTAATTAAGTGAGGGGGTGGGGGTGGGTAAAGGGGGTTGTTTACGTGGAACTTGTACAAACCGGAGCTTGGGGAGAGAGAATAAAAGAAGGTGGGCAGGAGCCTTTGTGCAACCAGCCTGAGCTCCAGGAGAAAAAGCTTCTCTGGGCATCCAAGGGCAGACTGCAAGGGGTTTGAAGATGAGGGATGAAGTCAGAAAAAGAGAAAAGGAAAACAAAGCACAAAGCTTCAATCCCTTCTCTATTCTACTGGAAAAAAAACCAATCAGGCAGGTTTCGCTACAAGATTTGCCTCTGAAGGTGGAAACTGGGACACCTCCAGGCATGGACCTTGTGAGTGAATCATAGAACAACCAGGTTGGAAGAGACCNACCCCCAGCTCTCTCAGCTGCTCCTCTTGTTCTCCAGCCCCTTTCCCAGCTTCGTTGCTCATCTCTGCACTCGCTCCACAGCCTCAACATCCTTCTTGTGCTGAGGGGCCCACAACTGACCCCAGGATTCGAGGAGCGGCCTCACCAGTGCTGAGTCCAGAGGGAGAAGAACCTCCCTGGCCCTGCTGGTCACACCATGTCTGATCCAAGCCAAGATGCCATTGGCCTAACCCTGGCTCTGGAGAAGCAGGGAGGCAAAGTTCTCATGGGGCGATGACAGGGAAGATCAGCGCGACTCCTGCCTCCCTCCAGCACTGATGGCACAAGCAGCACTTCACGTAGCATCAATTCCATCACAGCTGCATCAGGTTCAGCCAGAACAACTTCAGCACTGTGTGTAGGTACATCCATCAGAACTGTGGCAGCCTGAGTCCAAGGGAATTTAAATCTCAACAACGCAAAAATCCAGCTGAGGAAGCAAAAAAAGAGCCAGAACCCTCACACGTTCAACCTCAGGGGTAAATGTCCCTGAGCTTTGGTCCCTCATTTGCTCTCTAGTTCCAATCCCAAATCCAGCATTTACCTTTTTCATTCAAACAACCCTTGTGAAATGAATAACGTCTTGATTTTACTTGGATGTAAAACATGGTGGTCTAAATACTGGAAAACAGGCACCAGCAAGCGATTCCTTGTAGGCACAAAATCCAAACGAATAATGCTTGTGTATGGGTTCCTTAAAGGCAGAAGTAAAAAATTCACATAAAATTCAATTAAAATAATTTAGTCTAATCTGCTGTTAAACAATTAAGACTTCGCTAAATCAGGAGCAGAATTTACATAAAAATTAAACTAACCCATGTGCAATATTGAGCCATTTCAGAATTACCAGTAATTGGATTGAATATGTTTAAATGGTTTGATATCAGTATGATTGTTGTGGATTTCTTCAATGTCAGGCAAGTAATCAGAGCAAGCACCAGGCATGCACACCCCTCACAAATCAATTACGCCATAAAACTGAACTTAATGAACAGGCATTTTCTTATTCTTTTTATTTGACGTCGCTTTATTTGCATGTTAATCTAAACACGTGCGGCTCATTTCAGAAAGCAACTCGCCTGCTTAATTCTGCACGGCTCAGGGAGCACTGACGATGGTGTTTGCACGGGGTTGCTCTCTAGGCTTGAAGCCAACGCAAATCCCACCAAGGGAGGACAGAGCATCCTCTGGCTGCATGTGCGGCAGGACCCCCATCAACGTTGGCCTCTCGTTGGGAACAGCACGGGGTCCAGGGCTGCTCTACCACCCCCAAAAAACCACCCCCCAGCTACAGCCTTTTCTTCGGTACCTGTGAAAAGAGAAGCAAGCGCTCCCCTCCCTCTGCAGAAACCCAAGAAGTATATTCTATCTAAAATATATTCTTTCCAGTGGTGCAGCCAATCCAAGGAAGACGTTATCTGCATGGAGCTAAATGCAAATTTATAATAACCCCTCAGACGGGTGTCTGCCTGGTGCCTCCTCGGCTCGGCCATGGAGAATTCATACTTGGCACCGAGGAACTCATCAGCATTCTGCAAGCTGGAGTCCCTGTTAAATATGTGCATTTTCCCTGCTAAATGAATCCACTTGTTGCCCGCCGCTGCCTGTATGCGAGCGCCGTTTTCTCATTTTAACTCAATTTTAACTACAGGATGTTTATTCTTTCCCATCATTTTTGCTTGGGGAGGACACGGCTGCTCCCTAACGCGAGGCCAATGAAGTTACCGCTGCGCACGTGAGGTCCGAGCCCTCTGCGTGGCCAGGGCAGCAGACGAGCTGCCTGCGGACGGAGGCGAAGCCGCACGGCTTGGCTGCTCAGCTGAGAAATTGGAGAAGCTGGAGGCTGCGGTGGGTCAGGCTGGATGGGGCAGCTGCTGGCTTCATCACCCCATCAAAGCCACCACAGACACTCAAGCACACAAAAGAATAATTGAGCACGCGTTTAAAATAGTCCAAAAGTCAAGGAAAAAGTGATGCCGTACTTCCTAATGGCTGTGATTTATTGAGCAGCGTTCCCGAGGCTTCGTATCTTGACAGCAGAGTTTATAACACTCTCCTTTAGGACAAGGAATATAGAACAGTTCATCTATTGCCTGTTACAGAAACATCAATTATTTTAAGCTCGATGCGAATGGGTAGGGTGGCTCTAAATGCCAAATCGCTTCTTATTTTATAATTAACAAACTTTTTAATATGTGCAAACTCTCACACACACAGTAATATATAAATAGAAAAGTGAAAAGGGTATTTTAATGAGTTAGAACATGAAATCAAATTAGGATTTCATGGTGCAGCTTCAAAGACTCAGCAGTGTCTTCTCTCAATGTACTGAGACACATGCAGGCAGTTTGCTTAGATTTTGCTCACTTTGTGGATTAGAAAATCTCCAGCAGGAGATGCTGGGTCCAGCCCTGCACGTCACTGCCCGCTGCATCGTGAGCGAGGGCTGTTCAGGTGAGAGCAGGAACCAGCAGGAATTAATAGGGTGCAGTCAGAACAAGCTCCCAGAGCACCCTGTGCCGCTCCCCAGCAGCTGGAGCATGGAAATGAGGGAATAAACCCCACCACCATCCCTAAGAGACCAGCCAGCACATCTCCACAGAAGCAATATGCTGTCATTACGGTTGATAATACATTAATAAACATACTAATTTGTCACCAGTCGTGCAGCCTTGGTTCGTGGTTTCAGCAGCTCAGGGACGTGGCCACATCCAGCGCTGCATTTTCTTACCTCAGGGCTCTGCTTGGTACCTCCGAGCTCCACCAGCAACTAGAGCAGAAAAGCAAACTTCAGACAGATGATTTCAATTACAGCCCCAAATCTGAATGATGACTGCACAGCTGACATAATATTAAGAGCATTGTTAACACTCTTAATTGTTAAAGAAGAGCCTGCAGAGCAAGGATGAATTGCACATCATCAGTACCTGCACAGCAGGGTTATTAACTGCCAGGGAAACGTCGGAGGTTAAAGCTGCTGGACGAGGGTCAGAGTTTTGAGACAGCGATTGAGCAGCAAGTGAATTAATCCACGGCAGAAGACGTCTAAGAGGTGGACATGGCTGTAATTCATAAATGGATGCTGGGATTCAGTCTCTACTCAAAATCTACTAATGTTTGCTGCTGTGTTTACACCAAACAACTCCAATACTTATTATTTACTATTTCATTTATGTTAAATAACCATGTTTGACAGTCACTAGGCTGAGTACTCAGGGGGTTTTTTTCAATATAAAAATACAAAATTACCCAAGGAGAACCTTTCCATCCCAAATTTAGCCACACAAACCAGGATCTTGGTTCCTCTCTGATTTCAGGTGCCCTTTGTCTGCTTCCTTCTGTCTGGTGAGGGACGCCTCATCCTCCTGTTGCTTTGTTAGAATTGTTGTTGCTCATGGCAGCTGAAAGAGAGAGATTATATTATATCTGAATTTTAATCGAGGTTTCCCTGAGAGTGCACCACTTGTAACTGGGACCAGCTGGAGTCGTCCGTGGCATCCGCGACTGTTAATTCTTTCATTCTAGCTTGAAGGTCACACGCTTCCCAAGGAGCTCAAAACCACTTCAGCCACTTACAGGTACAGAAGAGCTGTTCTGAGAACACGGCTCCAATTCTGGCTGCGAAAGACTCTGTTTTTTAACCCATAAACACCTTTTGCCTTTACACCACTCCTCCATAAAGCACATGCGTCAGGGTTTGTCCCCTCTGTGGCCCATGGAGCATCCACTGCTGGGGAGACACTGGGAACACAAGGTGATGGGGGGGTCTGAGAGAGGGCACTTACTTAAAATGCCTGGGAGAGGCTACAAAATCCAGGGCAGGTGCACATGGCATCCAAAGTTTGCATTAAGGTAAAGAAATTAAGATCTGCAGAACTCCTGCCAGCCATCAGCAAAAATAAAAAGGGTAAACAAAGCAGCTGGGTATTATTCCATAGACTATTAATGCTACAAAGAGACAGAACAGGCGCTTGGGAGCTGTGCCTGTCATCAAATTTTTTAAAAGCTTAGGGTCAGGATGAGAGGAAAGGCCAGGCAGATTTGATTCTCTCTGCTAGTTAAGAGAATTACACGTTACACAATGGAAGAACTCAATAACAA